>OZ007514.1:11298550-11442362 GCA_963931865.1 Axinella damicornis | reverse complement strand
TGCACTAATGAGAGGTTATTTTCCGTCTAATTTACTACGTTCAAACGACATAAAATATACAGTAGTGATGTAGCACCAAATGTCGGGTTTTGAACTACCTGTGCTCAGGAAGGTGATCTCGTATTTTCTTCCCCCTCAGGATGTTCTGTTCCGCTATGGACCTGAAGCCCAATGAGGACGGAGAGTATGAGGTGGCAAAGGGAGTCTCTGCTAACATCTTTAGAGCACTAATGGCAAGTGATTGTCCACTCTCCATTCCTCCCTCCCTTCCTCCCTCCCTCCCTCCCTCCCTCCCTCCCTCCCTCCCTCCCTCCCTCCCTCCCTACCTCCCTCCCTCCCTCCCTCCCTCCCTCCCTCCCTCCCTCCCTCCCTCCCTCCCTCCCTACCTCCCTCCCTCCCTCCCTCCCTCCCTCCCTCCCTGCCTCCCTCCCTCCCTCCCTCCCTCCCTCCCTCCCTCCCACTGCTAATGGTCACTTGTCCACTACACAAGCAGAGTAGAGATTCCAAGTTACGAGACCACATGTGCTTGCATGGGCTCAAAGTGGATAGCAGTTAACCGTCTCTCTCCCTATTTCCAGATTCCATCCATCCCCCCATCCATCCCCTCCTCCCTCCCTCCCTCCCTCCCTCCCTCCCTCCCTCCCTCCCTCCCTCCCTCCCTCACTCCCAGGATTACTACAAGGTGGGTGTAGTGACATGCCCCTCCTCTGAGTCTATCCAGGAACTCCGAGAGGCATGTGATTATCTCATGATCCCCTTCAGCGAGAAGACAATAAGAACACAGAACCTGTGTAAGCCTGCATGTATACGAAAAACCTCTTCCCACAGTTTTGGTCCGATTTGATCGGTTCTGTCTTGAGTGTATTCTAGCTCTTTAATAGTCCAGAGTCCAGGGTTTGTACACCTGTCCCTGATAATGAGCTGGACTTGTGGACTGTTGCTAATCACCATGATCACTCTTGATAGCCCACAGGTGACTTACTGAATGAGCTGTCCAATGATGGAACACGGCTTCAGTTTGAGAAGTACCTCACAGACAACATCCTACCAGCCATGGTGATGTGTTCCAGGATGAGCGTTTGAGACCATATGCATCGACTCATACTTAATTATGTGATTCGGTTACCTGTGGTGAGGTACATGAGCTGAAGTGTTTCTGTACCATTGAGATCCTGGTCAAATGCAGCTTTTGTTCTCTGCCTCGTCTCTCCTCCCTCCCTCACTCCCTCCTCGCTCCCCCTCCCTCCCTCCCTCCTCCTCGCTCCCCCTCCCTCCCTCCGTCCTCCTCGCTCCCCCTCCCTCCCTCCCTCCTCCTCGCTCCCCCTCCTTGCTCCCACTCCCTCCCCCCCACCTTCCCTCTTCTCCCCTCCTCCCTCTTCCCCTCCCCTCCTTCCCTCTCCTCCCCTCCTCCCTCCCTCTCTCCTCGTACAGAAAGGGGAACGAGAGTGTCAGATAGTTATCCTAACTGAGGAGGATGTGATAGACTGGGACGAGAGCCACCCACCCTCCCTTGGAGAAGAACACATTCAGCGTGAGTAGTTGTACGTGTACGTGTGTGCATGTGTGTGAGTGTGTAGGGAATGAGTGTGGCATGCCAACATATTTATGTCACATCACAAACACTTCCTGCATTGCTGCCAACGGGCATTGGTGCTGTGAGGATGTAGTCTTGATGGAGATGTGCATGTATTTGCCTAACAAAAACACTGCTATCATGGTGTTGTATCTGGAGGAGGGACTGTCCATACGGTTATAGTGCACCTGGTGCCCACTACTCTGATGTGGACTGGTGTCTCATTTCATGTAATGCAGGTGTGACAAGCACAGACTTGCAGAGATTCTTCAAGTATTTTGAGAATAGGGATATTGCGAAAGAAGTGTTGAGAGAGAAAGGGTTGAAGAAGATCAGGATTGGGATTGAAGGTGAGTTCATGTGACCATAGGAGATCATGTGCATATCATGTGAGATCCTGTGAACGTCATATGAGATCATTAGCATCACTTCAGACTCTTTCACTGCCGAACTAACAACAAGTAGAACTAGACACTTTTCTCCAGCTAATTAGTCATGCACATCTTATTCGCATACACCTCCATGCAACGGACCAGTTGTATCTGGTCCTGATGGCATCCAAGCTGCAGTTTCTGTTGCGAATAATGTGGCATCCATACCACGTACTTCTCCTAACCTCCAGGTTACCCGACAACGAAGGAGAAGGTGAGAGTGAGACCAGCCACTGGGAGGACCGAAGGTAAGATATGCCACTGCGCCTCAGTACTGGGATAACTCAGTAGATGCTTGGCATACATTCAGTTACCAGCTATCCCTCCTTCGTTTTTCCTCCTGCCTCCCTCCCTCCTTCTGTCCATCCCCTCCCTCCCTCCCCCACCCCCTCCTCGCTTCTCCCTACACCTTTGTCTCCCCCTCCTCCTTCCTTGTACTTGCTGCAGTGGTGTACAATTATGTTCAGAGACCATTTCTGAGAATGTCCTGGGAGAAGGACGAAGCCAAGAGCAGACATGTTGACTTCACCTGTGTCAAAATCAAGACGGACATTGCACCAGATGCAGAGGCAGCCACTCTGCTCTCAGGACAAGAGGACAACTTCGACTATTAGCAGTGCATCAACAGCTGTCATCCCAGCCCACTATTGTCATTTTATCCGTGTATTATGTCTGTAGTAGCTACACTCCAGCAACTACGTTTTTATGTCCAGCTGCCACTATCTTCTATTTATGCACCTGCAATATCATGTTTGTGGAGATGCACTGCCAACTGAGGGTCTTGACTGCATTCGGTAGATAGGTAGACCACGCCCCTTGGGTCGTAGCATATATGCACTTTACGTTAATATTCGAAGTGGATATTGGTCCGGCATGCATGAAGTATGCATATGGCAATGGGTTGGGTATATTAGGGCCAGAGCCGGTTCTAGATGCGCACGCGTTTCCGGTACCTATACTTAAAGTATGTATATTTCCTGCCGGACCAATATCCATGTCGCATATTGAAGGCTGCGTCATATCTAGGGCCACTTTCATTGTACAATCTTGCAGTATTGCAGCTGCTGCAACGTTAATTATTGTGGGTGTTTGAAATCACATTACAGACTTTATGATACCTTCCTTGTGTTCAAAGTCATAAATACACATGCAGTTTCACAACTTCCAGTAATTTCTAAGAGCTAGGTAGCTACATGTGTAGCCTCCCTCATCCTAGGCCTCTGTAAGTGAGAATGAGCCTAGCTATAATATAGTCACCTTCCATATATATGCAGGCAGAAGAATAAAAATCTGGAAGAGATAAGAAAAAAAAGAATAAAGCTAGCCAGTAGCCTCCCTCCATCTGTGAAAGGCAGAAGGAATAAAAAAAAAGGAAGAAAGAAAAAAAAAAGGTGAAAAATAACAACCTAGCAACACACCCATCCCTCCGTGACAGGTCAGACACCGAAGTGTAAGCCTCAGGAGCGCTGGATAGGCGTGTCTGGAATCACAGGAGGCTAACCTGCTTTCTACCAGACACCTTTAGCTTCGGTGGTCAGATGGGAACCGGCGTACTACGGCTGCTAGGCGGGGAAGTCAGGAACCGGTATGTACTGAGTGGCCCAGACTCGTACTCGGTTATTGGGGAGACGAACACTCAACCCCCAGGCTGCAAAGCAAGTGCTTAGCGAGTGTGCCATCCCGACATCCCGCCAAAACTTGCTACAAATTCAGTATTTAAACCCGCTTCCGGTTGCGCGCGCCCCCGCGGTTCAAAGGTCACGGGGGGCTGGCAGCCGAGTTGACATGACTTTGCTTAGTGGCATGGAGGAAACGATAGTTGTCAGCTGTTGACTGTGAAATTGGCATGCTCCTTCTGAAGCTTTGGAATGAGGGTGAGGTCAACATTCCGCCATTGCAGTAGAGCTGTTTCCAGGAATGAATTTTTGTTTCCATTCAACTCAGTGTTGCAAAATTATAGCTATTTAGTATAGTAGCCTCGTTCCCAGGCCGTTCCCACCGCCAGTATTTCATCGCTTCCAGTATGAAATACTGAATACTGGAAGCGATGAAATACTCGCAGTGGGAACGGCCTGGTAACGAGGCTAGCTATTCAGCTTCCTACGACGATTAGTGGGGCGGGGCGAAAGGGTGGAAGAAGGGTCTGGTGACTCTGTTGTTGACTCTGCTAGAATGCTGGTAGAGCCAACCAGATTGAAACAGCATGTAATTTGTGGCACAATTTCCTCTTTGAGCGTGTGACTAAATTTATAGTTGACATGTCGAGAAGATTCAAGACTGCCTCCTTAGCAGCTTCACAGCTAGGCTACACACAGTTGATGCCCAAAACAAAGCGAAGATAATTTGCATGCGGTACGGACGTCTCCATGAGTCTCCACATAGGTTCTGGAATGTCTCACTGTTAAGTCTCCTTCGCGTACTACTCTTCGGCAAGTCTTTGAGGCAGACGGTACACCGTACAGCGCTCTTCCTTGATAGCCATGGCTCTAGCTCTGTGCTGGATCAACTACTAGTATAGTATACTTGAGGTAAGTTGCGTGCAATATTACATTTACGAAAGATTATTACATTTCATTTTGCAACAGCATCTTGTTCAGAGTCACCAGACCCTTCTTCCTCCCTCCCCTCCCCTTTCGCTCCGCCCCACTAATCGTCACAGGAAGGGTCTGGGCCACGCGACACTAAGACAGAGTGTAGTTACGATTATTTTGAAGCCATGCATTGCAAGTATGTGCGGAGTGGCCCAGACTCGTACTCGATTATTGGGACGCAAACATTCAGACCCCAGTCTGCGAGCTAATGAGCCACCTCGACTTCCCGCCAAAACTTGGTACAAATTTGATATTTAAACTCCAGCCGGCTGTTTCCAGTTGCAAGAGCTCCATGCACGGTTCAAATTTAAGGTCACAGCTGACAAGACCCCGAAGGCTGGTGTCCCATTACATTGCCCGGAAGAACGGAAAAGAGCACTTCAACTGTGAAGCAGCAGGTGGGATTTGGACATAGGACTTTTTGCTGCAGCTGTCGCACTAAACTTAGCCCATGCAGGCCAAATCCCCGACATGTGAACCCTGATATCCGATGTGAGCCTTCCGTGTCTCACTATGTCCTTTCTATCCTGCTTTATTTACCGTGTTCTTATTGGGGCGAGCCTGAGTGGTGTTATGTGTGCATGCCAAGAAAGACGGTAAGAGTGCCGACTTTCATCTGTCCTGCAGAGTACATGGTGTGTTTGAATCATGCACACGCTCCATGTTTGACGTGCCTGCATAGGCTGCTTCAGTTAGCCTGACTCACAGGTCCTGTGTTGTGCTTCAGTTGGCCTGACTCACAGGTCCTGTGTTGTGCTTCAGTTGGCCTGACTCACAGGTCCTGTGTTGTGCTTCAGTTGGCCTGACTCACAGGTCCTGTGTTGTGCTTCAGTTGGCCTGACTCACAGGTCCTGTGTTGTGCTTCAGTTGGCCTGACTCACAGGTCCTGTGTTGTGCATATGTAGTGTTTGTCTCAGCCCAGTATCTGTATACGGAGCACACGTGCAGCCGAGTTTGTTTGATGTTCTTGCTTAAACTTATTTCCATTCCCGTGTACAGGCACAGCATGTGAGATGGGATATACCCACGGAGAACTGGATCACATGACTCAGGACTGAAAGATGCTGCTGATCTCTGTGAATGAGCAAGTTTTATTGCCATGTGGACAGTATTATGTAACAAGGATAATAGGAGGTACAGTTATGTGGATTATAGTTACCCATGGCCTCGTTCTCAGGCCCGAGACGGGGCCTGGGAACGAGGCTAAGTTACGTTACTTGCCAGGAAGGAGGCTAACATGTGGTCATAGCCTAGAGCTAACAGTCAACTGTGGAATCACACTTTAAGCACATAGGCATGTGATTGCATGACATCATTATAGCCACATACATATTACTCAACAAAGGCTTCCTCAATTACCAGGTGAGTAAAACTGGCATGGAAGGGGAATCGATACGATAGTGCTAGCATAGTTCCCAGCCCCCCCCCCCCCATCCACTTCCCCTAAGTACAGTGCTTATTGGGCAGTGTTTCATTATTTTTGTGCCAGGGATCCCCCCCCCCCCCTTGAAATGAAGTATTATGTGTGCAGGGCAACTCATGCTGCCCCCTCCCTTACATGTACTTTGTCACCCTACGACTTTGTCCCGTCCCCCCTTGAATGGTTTTCTAAATGAAATGCTGTTGGAGTCACCACCGCTTGTAGTATGTGAGGTCTTATTCCTGGACTCGGCTGTGAGTCTGGAAACGAGACTACATGTCCATTTATGGTAGTCAGTTCGGAAGGTATATGAGAGTTGTACATGTATAAGCTCATCGTGTTTGGGTCCCTACATGGAGTGACGTAGCAGTCCCTCTCTGTTCAGGTTTGTTGAATCACGACACTAGAATGCCCCATATATCTGCGCCTGGGTACCTGATAGCGACAAAAGTGCTTCTCTTCTGTGCACGTCTAGCTCTGTCCTAGTAAATGGTGGTAGCCCACTGTTAGCCTGTTTTAATCAGCAACTCAAAAGGACGTACGCGGACTCTGGCACGAGTTCTTCATACCGAAGAACGTCCATGTCAGTATGGATCTTGAACGAGTAAGGCACGCGTGTACATGTATGCTATGCAATTTGGTTTGATCATGTGGGACAATTGGATTGAGAGATTCCAAAAAGAGCAAGGGGTCTGTAAGAGGCTGCACGTCCTATTATCACCAGCACTAGTAATTGGTCTGCACACAAGGCTAACAGTTAGCCTCGTTCCCAGTCCCACGCCCAGCTTTTCGTCGCTTGCAGTACGTACTGCAAGCGACGAAAAGCTGGGCGATGGCCTGGGAACAAGGCTAGCTAACAGTATAGTGTAGAAACAGGTGTGGCTTAATTGTGTTGGCCAACAGGAAGTAAACTGGTCATGTGGAGCCTCATATGATACCGTAGCCTGTGCCTATATCTCCACAGGAAGGAGAGATGCATCTGTAAGCGAGATGCGCTTAATTTCGAATGACATTCCTCAAAAAGGAAGTGCACTTTATTTAGCTTTTTCCACTCCGTAGGATTGAAAACGGAATAGTTTCTAGAAGAAGCCTTCAGTGCTTAATGAAGAGTAGCTGGGACGAGAGTTGAACCTGCATGCAGCTAGCAGCAAATATGTGCCTAATAAGGAGCGACTATGGTTTGTCAGCTGTCCGAATTTGCCCATTTCAGTGAAATTGCCACTTCAGTGAAATTGCGACTTTATTGTGATGCACGGGTTTATCTAATGAGTGGAAGCTAAGGCTGAAGCACCTCATATCTGTTGTTCAGGCATGTGCCTCTAAAATCTACCAACATCTTGCATTTCACAAGTGATGTGGTGCCACTGTGACCTCACTGGAGCTTGGGTAACTCATTGTGCCCTTCTGGATCTTTAAGCTGTTTCTGCCACACTTCACTGCCTGCTCCATTCCAGACTGATGGGTTTGAAGTATCAAGTTTTGAAGTCATTTTCTAAGCAGCAAAAATAAGGTGGGGTACACATGTACAATGTACATACAGCAGTAATAGTGCTGGGCTCACTGCAAACTAGCACACACCATCCACTTCAATAATTGACACTACATGTATAGAGCGATTGTTCACTGGACGTACAGTTCCAGTAGTTCAAGTGCAATATCGGTCAAAGAGTAGTTCATGCAGAGTCGTAGCTCAATTCCATCTGTGGTAGGAGTGGTCAGGTTCTTGGTGAACCACGGAGGATTGTTGAGCTGACAGCAGCTGCCACCACCCTCACAAACCTGGCCATCCCAGAGGGGGGCATTCGGATAGAAGGCAGCAGAGGGATTAGACTCTTCTGTAACAGTCTCACAAAAATAGTCATTGCCCACAAAGGAAGGTGACGGAGACCCGTTATCACATGGGCATTTAACATAAGGGCGGGTGTCTTGTGTGGAGTAGCCACTAGCAAATGACCAGATGTGCTGACGGGATGGCAGAGCCCCATGAGTTATAGACAGACCATCCACATAGGAACCGTCAATGTCTCGGTTTATTCTATTGTATCCCCAAAAGGCCCAGTTTTGACCCTTACGGTAAGCTCTTGCCCTGCCACACACTCTACTGTATTGAGAGCCACCCACACTGAATGTAGTAGACCAACAACTATTGTAAGTATTGGGGGTAGCTCGTCCACATGTCCGCCTTGAATAAGATGTGAGTCTTAGTCCAGAAGGACAGACATGGCTGGGGTCTGTCATGTTGAGAAATACGACTCTCCTCCATCCTGGACCTCCACATCGCCCAGCTGGCATTGTGGGTGCATTAGTAGTCATAGCAGTTGTAGGAGCAGTTGGAGCAGCAGCAGTTGTTGAAGCTTCAGGTGTAGTAGCAGGCGGTGTGGGCGCATCAGTAGTTGGAACAGTGGTGGGTGCATCAGTTGTAGGAGCTGCAGTTGAGGACAAATCAGGAGGTCCTTGTGGACCAGTTGGGCCGGGCGGGCCTTGAGGACCAGTTGGGCCAGGTGGACCTTGAGGACCAGCTACACCTTTCGGACCAGTTGGCCCGGGTGGGCCTTGTGGACCAGCTACACCTTGTGGTCCGTTCTCACCCTTGTAGCCTGGGTAGCCAACATTTCCCTTCGTTCCTTTACTGCCTGGTTCACCTCTTTGTCCCATGTCACCCTTTTCACCAGTTCCTCCTCGTGGGCCTGGAGGTCCAGTATCGCCCTTGAGACCTCTCTCTCCAGTGTCACCTGTTACTCCTCTCTCACCAGCAGGCCCCTGTGGTCCTGTGAGTCCACGTTCGCCTAATGGTCCAGCTAGTCCTTGTTCTCCTTTCCGTCCATCTTTACCTTGTATCCCAGTTGGGCCCTGAGGACCAGTTGGACCAGGTGGACCTTGAGGACCATCTACCCCTTCCTTTCCTTTCTCACCCTTGTATCCTGTGTAGCCAATCATTCCTCTGCCGCCGGGTTCACCTCTATTTCCCATGTCTCCTTTTTCACCGATTCCCCCTTGGACCCCAGGAGGTCCAGTATCCCCCGGTTCCCCCTTGGGTCCCGGCTGGAGTGTACACTGGGTGACATTGTGCTCATTCTTGTTGCAGTCCATGTAAGATGTTAGCTTCATTTCAATAATCTCAGTCAGGGCGTTGGTCAGAAGTTCAGTAGCAGACAGTGAGTCAGTTTCTCCATTGGCTTGTCGTACATCTCGTTTCAGCTGTCCTTTGACCTTGGAGAGTTGACTTGTGAGAGATTGGACCCTGTTGTTCAGTGCAGCTTGAAACATGTTCTTCAGTTCATTTCGCAATTCACTCTGGAGGTCACTTTCCAGCTTGTTTTGGACTTCATTGGCCAGTTGTAGCTGCTTGTACCACACGCAGTAGGTCAGAGTGCCGTTAAACTGACCGACTGAGAGCAGCAGCAGAAACACCACAACTTTGTCTTTAGCTTCCATTTCTGTCTAGCCTGGTAGCTAGCTAGCTTACAAGTCACATGCAGATGGAGCTGATAGTATATACATCTCGTGAGTTTCCCTCCTCTATTGTTCCTATCATAACAATACTGTACCCTTGACCCCGGACACATTCATAATTCCTTGTTTGGCTGGCAGGCTTTGCCAGCAGTGCAGAATAGCCTCGCTCCCAGGCCTTCTACACTACATTAGCCTACAGTACCCATGACTGCATGACTGTTTGTAGTATACAGTCTCATTCCGAGACTCCAGTACACGTCGGCAATCACAGTGGTGTTAACCTTCATATGCCTTTGCTGTGTGCTAAAACGTTTGATTAGAGTGTTGGGTAGCAATGTGCCAAGGTAATGAGGTCTATGCTTACAGCATCGAGTAGCACCAAATGTCTGGTTTTGAACTGCCTGTGCTCGGGAAGTTGATCTCGTATTTTCTTCCCCCTCAGGATGTTCTGTTCTGCTATGGACCTGAAGCCCAATGAGGATGGAGAGTATGAGGTGGCAAAGGGAGTCTCTGCTAACATCTTTAGAGCACTAATGGCAAGTGATTGTCCACTCTCCCTCCCTCCCTCCCTCCCTCCCTCCCTCCCTCCCTCCCTCCCTCCCTCCCTCCCTCCCTCCCTCCCTCCCTCCCTTCTCCCTCCCTCCGTCCCTCCCTCCCTCCGTCCCTCCGTCCCTCCCTCCCTCCGTCCCTCCCTCCCTCCGTCCCTCCCTCCCTCCCTCCCTCCCTCCCTCCCTCCCTCCCTCCCTCCCTCCCTCCCTCCCTCCCTCCCTCCCTGCCTCCCTGCCTCCCTTCCTCCCTCCCTCCCTCCCTCCCTCCCTCCCCTTCATCAAAACTCCTTCATTGTATTGCACGAGACATTACACATATAATTGGTCACCGCAGTATATGTGTGGCTATCAATACATTAAGATTTGACGTGTCTGTGTGTGTGTGTGTGTGTGTGTGTGTGTGTGTGTGTGTGTATGTGTGTGTGTCTGTGAGTGACGGAAGTGGGATGTTCGTGGGGCGGGACTAGACTATAGTGACGCGCGACCTTCGTACTTTAATTTATTTACGGAACCTCGAACTCCGCGAAGAATGTTCGAGAACATTGGGCCCGGGCATGGGCTGGAATCCAGTATGCAATCGGGGAGCAGCAGTCGAAGCGGACGCAATCGGGCGAGCAGCAGTTCAAGCGGACGCAATCGGGGAGCAGCAGTCGAAGCGGACGCGATCGGGTGGCGAGCAGCAGCTGAAGCGGGCGCAATCGGGGAGCAGCAGCTGGACGCAAGGCGGAGGCAAATGGGGAGCGCGAGCAGCAGTGGAAGCGGGTGCCGCAATCGGGCCCGGGAGCAGCAGCTGAAGCGGACGCAAGCGGCGAGCAGCAGCTGAAGCGGATGCAATCGGGGAGAAGCAGCTCTTCAGAGAGCTGTCCGGCGCCGGATTACGCACGGTAGGCGAACAAGGTGGAAGTAGCTGAGCGAGCGAAGCGAGCTCAGCTACTTGTAGTAGTTATTTACACAATGAATTTACTGAACAGAACTGTTTCTGGAGCACCAGATGCTGTGAGAACCTTTGATGGTTCATTTGCACAATTCAAACATCAGTTCTGACATCTCCCTACATGTAGTTGTGCTGTTCAGGGCTGCCTTCAGAGACTGGAAGCCAGTAGGGTTTATCACTCCTCTGGAGCCAACTTCTAGGGTGATAAGTTCAGTGTCATACCCTGCACCAGTGACCAGCTCTTCGTAGTTTACCTCCTTTCTCTCTGCTGCTGCCTCAAAATTGGTCTCATAGCTAATTGTCAGTTCAGCGAACACGAGGGATTTCTGCTGGTCATCCCACCAAACAATGTCCAGATCCTTCTTCCTCCCTCCCCTCCCCTTTCGCCCCGCCCCACTAATCGTCGCAGGAAGGGTCTGGGCCACGCGAGACTAAGACGGAGTGTAGTTACGATTATTTTGAAGCCATGCATAGCAAATATGTACGGAGTGGCCCAGACTCGTACTTGATTATTGGGGAGGCAAACATTCAGACCCCAGTCTGCGAGCGAATGAGCCACCTCGACTTCCCGCCAAAACTTGGTACAAATTTGATATTTAAACTCCAGCCGGCTGTTTCCGGTTGCGCGAGCCCCATGCGCGGTTCAAAGGTCACAGCTGACAAGAGCCCGAAGGCTGGTGTCCCATTACATTGCCCGGAAGAATGGAAAATAGCACTTTAACTGTGAAGCAACAGGTGGGATTTGAACATAGGACTTTTGCTGCAAATGTCACACTAAACTTAGCCCATGCAGGCCAAATCCCCAACGTGAACCCTGATATCCGATGTGAGTCTTCTGTGTCTCACTATGTCCTTTCTATCCTGCTTTAATTACCGTGTTCTTATTAAGGCGAGCCTGAGTGGTGTAGACGTCTATGTGTGCATGCTAAGAAAGACGCACTGGTACAAGTTTGGTGTTCATACGTTGTGTTGTTCCCGAGATAGAGCTGTTTTCCCTATTTTCCCAGAAAAGCTGTTTTCCCTGATTGAAATAGGGAAAACAGCTCTATCTCGGTAACAACACAACGTATGAACCCCAAACTTGTACCAGTGTGTTGCTTAGTACCTGTAGATTCTTATGATCCACATATCATAGGCCTTCTGTATATTGGGTGACCTTAAAGCTAATAAAAAGCAAAATCCACTGGTTGTTTAGAGAGGGAAAGACCATGGTCAAATTTGTCCACGCCCCTCAGTGACCAAAGCAGTTATGGTGACAAAAATCAGGCCTGGAACAGAAGGATCTTAGGCCTTTCCGGTGGTGCAGGAATTTCGCTGAAAGCTGCTTCAGGCCGAGAAGGAACAGGAAATTGTGTCTGGAAATACATGCACCCTGTCTCATCTTTGATATTTTCAGACAGTCACTTGCATTGCCCTTAGTGCGAACAGGAAATGGTGGTTGGGTGCCATTTTTGGAGTGCCAGCTAACCTGTGCCCATGCTACATTTCTGTCAGGGGGGGTAGGACAATATCACGTGCACTGTCATTTTGTATGACGTAATGCAAAGTCGTTCTACTGCTTTTCTCCGTGGAAGAAGGCTGCATTGTGCTTTCAAAGCATCCTGAAGAGTAACCTCCATGCAAAGACTGTGACCGAACTGGGTATAAGCCACTACACACTACTACGTGCCTGTACTGAGCAGTTACGTAAGTGACCATGCAGACTCACCGAGAATATCAACGAATGCAGACTTGTCGACCGCACTCAAGTGTTTAGCATCAGGTAGGAAGTCAATAAAGCGATCAAACCCCATCGAACCCCAGCGATAAGTCAGCGCTAGAGCTGTTACTAGTCTGCTAGTTCCGCATACTTCTTGTATATTATTGTGCACTATCCCTATGGAATTTTAATTGTACCACGTGCACACAGACCTTGTCCCACACCCCCCCCCCCCCCCCCCCCCCCCCCCCCCCCCTGCATTTCTGTGGTATTTCCAAGTTTCTGAATTGTTTCGTCTAGTGTCTGATTATACATGGCGGCCGATAATTGATCATTTACTCTACCTCTAAAATCCACCAACATCTTGCATTTCACACGTGATGTGGTGCTCCTATGACCTCGCTGGAAGCTTGGGTAACTCTGTGTGCCCTGATATGCTGTTTCTGCCACACTTCACTGCCTGCTCCATTCAGGCTGAAGTATGTGTTGAAGTATGTGTAAGCAATAGAGGAGACCCAGTTTGGTCGAAAAGTTGTATTGAAAATTAAATCCCGGATCATCGTGGTCCAATCTTTTAATTTAAGCAACAAAATATGGTAGCTAGGGTATGTGCAGCGGTAGTAATGCACCATTAACTATACCAGTGTGCCAGGCTCACTGCAAACCAGCACACACCATCCACTTCAATAACTGGTACTAGCTACATGACATTGTATTGTTCACTGTACGTAGAGTTCCAGTAATTCCACTGCAACATCGTCAAAGTAGGCCATGCAGAGTCGTAGCTCAATTCCATCTGTGGTTGGAGTGGTCAGGTTCTTGGTGAACCACGGAGGATTGTTGTACCGACAGCAGCTGCCACCACCATCACAAACCTGGCCATCACAGAGGTGAGCATTCGGATAGCAGTCAAAGCCACCTCTTGCTGTAACGCTCTCACAAAAATAGTCATTCCCTACAAAAGGAGGTGATGAGGGCCCATTATCACATGGGCATCGAAAATTCATTAATAGTGTGCCATTTTCTGTGGAATAGCCGCTAGCAAATGACCAGATGTGCTGACGGGATTGCGGAGCCCCGTGAGTTATAGACAGACCATCCACATAGGAACCGTCAATGCCTTGGCTTATTACATGGTGTCCCCAAAAGGCCCAGTGTTGACCCTGACGGTAAGCTCTTGCCCTGCCACACACTCTACTGTATTGAGAGCCACCCACACTGAATGTAGTAGACCAACAACTATTGTAAGTATTGGGGGTAGCTCGTCCACATGTCCGCCTTGAATAAGATGTGAGGTTAAGTCCAGAAGGACAGACATGGCTGGGATCTGTCATGTTGAGAAATACGACTCGCCTCCATCCCGGACCTCCGCATTGTCCAGTTGTAGTAGCTGGCATTGTGGGCGCATCAGTAGTTGGGACAGTTGTGGGTGCAACAGTTGTAGGAGCTGCAGTTGAGGACAAATCAGGAGGCCCTTGAGGACCAGTTGGGTCCTCAAGGGCCTCCTGATTTGTCCTCACCGGGCGGACCTTGTGGAACAGTTGGGCCGGGCGGACCTTGAGGACCTTGTGGACCAGTTGAGCCAGGCGGACCTTGAGGACCAGCTACACCTTGTGGTCCATTCTCACCCTTGTAGCCTGGGTAGCCGACATTTCCCTTCGTTCCTTTGCTACCTGGTTCACCTCTTTGTCCCGTGTCACCTTTTTCACCAGTTCCTCCTTGTGGCCCTCGAGATCCAGTATCACCACTGATACCTCTCTCTCCCATGTCACCTTTTGCTCCTCCCTCACCAGCAGGCCCCTGTGGTCCTGTGAGTCCACGTTCGCATATTGGTCCAACTAGTCCTTGTTCTCCTATCCCTCCTTGGACCACGGGAGGTCCAGTATCCCCCGGTTCACCCTTGGGTCCCGGTTGGAGTGTACATTGGGTGACATTGTCCTCTTTGTTGTTGCAGTTCATGTAAGATGTTAGCTTCATTTCAATTATCTCAGTCAGGGCGTTGGTCAGAAGTTCAGTAGCGGAAAGTGAGTCAGTTTCTCCATCGGTTTGTCGCACATCTCGTTTCAGCTGTCCTTTGACCTCGGAGGGTTGACTTGTGTGATACTGCACCCTGTTGTTCAGTGCAGCTTGAAACATGTTCTTCAGCTCATTTCGCAATTCACTCTGGAGGTCACTTTGCAGCTTGTTTTGGAGCTCATTGGCCAGTTGTAGCTGCTTGTACCACACGCAGTAGGTCAGAGTGCCGTTAAACAGACCGAGAGAGAGCAGCAGTAGAAACACCACAACTTTGTCTTTAGCTTCCATTTCCGACTAGCCTGGTAGCTAGCTATGTAGTGTTTGATGCTGCTGCATCTCTTATATGCAAGGATGTGCTGATGCAGGACGTGGTTGATGATAGGGCATGTGGGTTTCCTCCTCTATTGATAGTTACTGTACCCTTGACCCTAGTACACAGTCATGTTTCCTTGCTTGGCTGGCAGGCTTTACCAGCAGTGCAGAATAGCCTCGCTCCCAGGCCTTCTACCCTACATGCAACTCCAGTTTTGATTGCTTAGCCTACAGTAGCCATGACTGCATCGCAGACTCCAGTGCATGAAGGCAATCACAACGGCCGGTATTAATCTTCGTATGCCTTTGATTAGAGTTTTCCCCTACTAAGAATGTAACAATGTGCCAAGGTAATGAGATCTTACAGCATCGAGTAGCACCAAATGCCTGGTTTGAACTGCCTGTGCTGGGGAAGCGTGTAATATAGTACACCAAGATGGCGGCACAAGTTTAGTGTACGGAAATGCCACTGAAAAGTGACTTAAGTGCAATGGTTGGTAGGCTGGCACGGGTACAGAAAACTTGGCATTGCTTAGATTAAACCAGCCTTACAGCCTTTTATTTCCATTCCCATGTACAGGCACAGTATATGAGATGGGATATACCCCCGGAGAACGTGATGAACGCAAGATAAGAGTACATGGCTCCATTACTGGACCCTACCTGGAATAACAAGTGGTGGGTTCTAAGTTCACTCAAACCACTAATTTCAATCTTAGCTGGAGGCATAGCTTTGCCTGTATAATAGATCACTAGAATGTTGGTGGGTGACTCTGTAGGGCATTTTTGTGCTGACCTGAGGTGCAAACCTGATAGATTCTTTGAGGTATAAAAGCAGCATGTCCAGCAATAATAGCTGAGAAGCAGACATTTTCTGTGATCGTATAAAGAAACATGTAATGGACTGTAAAGACCCAGCATCATTTGTGTGCTGAACTGTAGTCATGAGAGGACACCTGTCAATTCATTATAGCAGAACATTTTACGTGATCAGTGACACCCTACAGGGGCGTTTGAAGCACTTTTGCTTTGGCCATGCAACTGTATATGCGTCTGCAGAGGCTGCCAAGCAGTTGATTATTGATCATTCCACGTGAAACGCACAGATTCATGCTAGTAGGTTGGTGTGCATGTCCCGTCAGGAAACGTTTTTGACTAACGGAGCTCTAGCATTGCATCTGCAGGCCAAGCATGCAAGATCCGCCCTACAGTCCAACAAAGTAGTCAGTAACAAGTAATACAGACAATGACGTCAGTGAACTGCGTCCTCGATCACCGGACGCCATATATCTTCAGACATTGCCGTGAGCCAAGAGTTCACCCCCTCTGCCCTGCTCAGTTTCGGAGGCACATTTTCAAAGTTCTCCACGCATGCGCATTTGTTCCGGATTGACAGCCACGTGGACTGAAATACTAGTGAAGTGACACGGCGGAGGGATGGGTAACTGGGAATTGATGAAGCATTAATAGGTGATCGTGAGGAAGCGTTCCTACTAACCGCATCCTTCAAGCCAAGTATGCGTTCAGTTTGCATGTGTCCGACTTTCAAAGTACCGTATACCGGGAAATGTTGGCGACCGTTTTAATTTGGTGATTTGGCGATTCAGAAGTCAGCGAGACTAGGCAAAACTAGTAATGACGTCCAATGACCAATGAAAGTGCCCACTGTACAACAACAGACGGTCCGGATCAGCACTTTCAACAGCTCCCAGCCAAGTGAAAGGTGGTGGTTTATAGTGAATATTCTTGACTGTTCAGTGCACAAGATGAGCAGTTCTTTATAAGGCTCCAATACATGATTGCCATATTATTTCCTGTCCGATAATAGCATACAAACTCAGTAGGATGGTATTGGGATTAGCCTCGTTCCCAGGCCGCGTGACACGGCCTGGGAACGAGGCTGTATTGGCATAAGGATGCAAGTGAGCTTTGGAGTGGTTTGAACTTTTGTACCTCCACCTACGCATCACGCTTGTGGTATGTATTCACAGGGTTCCTCTCTCTGCCATGTGCTCATTCTGCTGAATGGTCTACCCACTCATGTTGTGCCTGTCACTTGTGAAATCATCAGACTCTGTACTAGTGGATGACACCTACCTTGAATTCTGTGTTTCCTTTTCTTTCGTTTGTATTTAAAAACCTTTAACCTCTCCTACATTGATCGGCTGCTGAGATATTTAATTCCAAGCCTGCAGTACACTATCTAAGAGCTGTTCCAACCAGAACCCCATTGCATCGCTGACCACTCCATTGTGCAAGCTGTGTATACCAAGCCGTTACACCTAGCAAACCATATGCGAAGCTGCTATGTTGACCGTAGCTCCCTGACTTGTGGCGGTGTATACTGTGATGACATACAGCTTGTGCATCTGAAGAGTGTACGTATATACAGTCTCCAGAGCTTGGAGTTAACGTTTTACCACCCAATGACGGCCGGTGTTTGCCATGCAAGTCTCCCCACAACCTTTATCGTAAGTAGTAGATCTTTCTGCTTCTGGTACATAACCGATTTTAAGACTCTGAGCTACTAATTAGCTTCATAATAGACAATGTGGTATGTGAGGTATTTCCCTAGGGACTAAGGTTGTACGCTCAGCGGATGATCAAAGAGAATTGTTTGGTCAATCACACTGAACCAATCTGAGCTGAGTGTGAATGCAGTAATAGTCTTGGGACACTCAGCCTCATTTGAAATTAATATCTTGGGAATTCATACCACTGTTTTTCAACTTATTTTGATGTGCAATTGAGGTACGTATCTGCGTTATTCTCCTTGACAATTAGTGAAAGGAGTATATGAATCCATTTTGTACTTCTGACTGTTTGGACACATCCATCATGAGACTAGCAGCTTCTGACATCACTTCCTGCTATGGCTATTGGTCAGTGCCAGCAGGATGATGGCTTCTGTCGCCAGATCCATGTATAGTCTTAGTTGACCGTCATTCTAAATCACTCTTGAGTGAGTAGTACACTTAACGTCCTCAGGTTCAGCTCTGCAGTTCCAATCAGGCCAATCATCGAGGTCTGTTCTTCACTTTTTTCTGTCAAGATTAGATACACGGACATCTATCTTATACATTTTAAGGTTTTACTTTATTGATTAAACAAGTCAACTATAGTAGATTTTGTGCCATGTATAAGTCGTTTAATGGGCTTAATTGAGAGCCATTAATGGCTATATCTCTAATATGATTTAACTCAACGGGCACTGCACAGACACAACTATTATGCACAGTGAAGTGTTGAGTGCCAAATACAATCATGCAAGCATGACCTTGCACTGCTTCCCATCCAGCAACATTGCTCTCAAGTTTGTAGCATTGAATCCACCAGTGATATCGATAATAATGAGGCTCTCCCTGAGGAATCCATTGCAGTTTAAAATATGAATATGATTTGATGCACTATGCTGGATATGGCATAAGGTTAAGGGTTCATTCACAGTCTAGCTTGAGACATCAGGGAGAGTAGCCTCATTCCAAGCACCTGGGAACGAGGCTAGTATACTTGGAGAGAACACATGCAGGTCGGTTGAGGACGAGCAGCCCATATTCACAGCATGCAGTTATGTCTTGTGTTTGGAATCAAACATTGTGGTGTGTATGTAGCAGTGTCAGGTTGTGAGACATGGTGGGGAGAATGCATGCAGGGCAGTGGGAATGAGCAGCCATATTCACTGAGCATGCAGGCCTATTTATCATCTACTTCAAATGTAGTACATGTATGTTTTTGTGTTTTGCTCTCAACGTTGCATGCAGTGCGTACGTAGCCGTATCCAGGTTGTGAGACATCATGCAGTAGCCTCATTCCGAGGCCTTCTACACCTCCAGTTTTTGATTGCCTTCACAAGCGATCGGGAGGTGCAGAAGGCCTGGAAGTGAGGGTGCAGGGTGCACAGCTGTGACAATTGGCACTTGAGCAGCCCATATTCACAGCATGCCTAGTTAGCATCTACTTCAAATGTACCACAATAGGTATGTATTGTTTATTCAAGGCACTCGACGTTGCTGTGCATGTTCAGCAGTGCCCAGGCAACGATCAACATTGAGCTATAACCTCTCTGCAATACCTAGCACAGTGATAACAGTATGTGCCTCTCCTAGAGGAATCCATTTGGGAGATCTTTACCCTGTGTGCATGCGCAGCAGGGGTAGAGTGATCGGTTTGTCTGTCAGTCAGTCTGTCCGTCCAAGCGGTTTGAGCAGTGAAGGCCTTGTTGAAGGCTTATTTCATGGTAGAAGTGTCAGAATTACTAGCGTCTACATAACTCACTGATCCACTCGAGAGGCTGAACTGAATGTCGACAATTAGCTGAATGTCGACAATTAGCTGTGTTCTATTTTCCGGTTGTGACTTGGTGTTGCAAGCACCAATAGTAATCAAATGCGTGGGTTGGGTAATGTACTGGTAATACTATGTAATGTACGTAATAGCTACTGTTAATGTAGCTGCATGAATGATCGGCAGTTAAAAAGTCGTGCACGGGGTACGTGCTCTGCTGAGCACCTCTAGTTTGATTGCACTTGCATGGGGCAAAAGGTTGAGAGGTGCATGTCCAGTCAAGCCAGGGACATCGTGGCAAGAAGACGGCACAGCTGTGAGAGGTGAGCAACCACCCTGGAGAGTGGAGAAGCATTCGAATTCACTGCCCTTTGCCCTTTGCCTATAATAATAACAAAGATCTGACCCAATATCTGTATGTGGGTGGAATCCACACATGTACATGTACAGTACTCATTTGTGTGGCATCTGCATGCTTGGCGTGGGTAATGAATATTAATAAATAGTTAGTACTCCGTAGCTATATAGCTGTTGATAGAATTATTGTAAGTCGACAAGATATTTATACCAAGATGAGTGGAAATGACGAGACAACATGCGTGGAGCTAACTACACTGGAGGAGAGCAACGGGTCGCAGCAGAACAACGGGTCGCAGCAGATCAACGGGTCGACGTCGCAGCAGCCTATGATCAACGGGTCGCAGCAGCCTATGATCAACGGGTCGCAGCAGATCAACGGGTCGCAGCAGATCAACGGGGCACTGCAGATCAACGGGGCACTGCAGATCAACCAGCGGCCATTCGCTTCAGAGTCTAACAACGAAGCTGCCGCTGAAAAAGATAATATGAATCGCAAATGGCGCTGTTTCAGACTGTGCTCCTGGCGTACCGGTAGCGTGCTGGACGGGGGTACTGAGAACCCTTTGCGCAGGTACTGGCAGTACTTGGAGGTTGTGCTGCTTTCGGTGGCTGTTGTGGTCGTGCTGCTGTTAATGCTGCTTCCAACCATCTTCTACCACCTGCCACTACCGGTACATTATTAGTGCTGTACGTTTATGTAGCAACATTTGAAGTACTGACAGGCCGTTCGACCGTTAGCAGCTTGTGGAGTACTGTCGTGTTATCACATAATTATAGCCTCTTCCCAGTCCCACGCCCAGCTTTTTTCGTCGCTTGCAGTATGGTAAAGTGAAAAGCTGGGCGTGGGACTGGGAACGAGGCTAACATAATTATGCTATAAACTCTATGGACCCTTCAAAGGCCCTGAAGTGTCTTGCGGTGTGTAACGAGGTGAAGCCCTTTCCTATAAGTAGGTGACACATCCTTTAAACTGCAAGGTTTCTTGTCGTGACGCCACCGAATCTGTGACAGCTCAGTGTTTGCTCTGGCCTCGTTAGCCTCTTTCCTTGCCTTGTTCCCAGTCCCACGCCCAGCTTTTTGTCGCTTGCAGTACTACAAGCGACGTACTGCAAGTGACGAAAAGCTGGGCGTGGGACTGGGAACGAGGCTACCTCATTCAGTTTACCACCTCTAGTCTTTGATTGCTTGCTACATAGACCCATTGACATCATCACCTTGAGAATGCAAGAATTCATGACGGAAAGTAGCCGCCATGTTGGTGTACCTCAAGATAGGAGCTTCTATGGCGATTTCGGCGAATGCAGCGATGCATAACAATGTTTCTTGAATTGCTATTGCTGTGTAGGTTAATAAACACTTACCAGTGATGGACGGCACATTTCAGTTGACACCGCATATGCTGCCAATGTATTATGGTACACCAAGATGGCACAATATACGGAAACATGATGTAAGTGCAATGGGTCAATGCAAATACTGAGGGGGAAGACCCGAATTCCCACTTCACATCTGTTTTCTATGCACTCTCTGACAGGGTTGCTCCCCACTACTGAAGGGTCTAAGGTCCAGACTAATCAGTGTTATAGGCACAACATGCATGCTTGAAGGTGGCTTCGCTTACAGGATGTCTCCTGTAAACAATCCCTGGTTTAATCAAAACAGGGTTATCCCCATTGCAAGCAGCTAGCAATTAGAACAGATCACCAGCATTCTGCTAGCCTCGTTCACAGGCTTTCTCTCTCTGGAGAGAGTCATTCTGTGGTGGCACGGCTCACTGGTTGTATGTAAACGAATCCTCTGCTGCTTTGATTACATGTATAAACCTAACACATACAGTGAGAGAGGTTTATTTTTGCAGTTCAGCTATCAAGTAACATCTTGCTGCAAATCTTGCTATTAATTTGAGTTCAAGTTTCAGCATTCTGATCAGCACAACTCTGCTCTGCATCCACTGCTACTGCTGAGGCTCCAGCCTGCATGGCCTCTCTCTCCCTCTATGTTGCTGTTTTATTCCGTCCTCCCTCTCCGTCAGTACTCATTTATACCGGTTATGAGTATAGCTTGAGGAGTACTCTAGTAGTTCTTTTGTATTCACTGAAAAGCACAAGTAATTGACATAATTGTATTAACCAATCATGGAGTCCATTATTATGGTTTCCCAAAAGCTCATGGAAAAAAAAAGAAGACATTTTGGGATTTAGCGTTAATATGTACTTTACGCATGCTTTTCTGTTTCATAAGCAGTTACTAGGAATGTGCATATGCACCGAGAGAGCCTCGTGCACACTGGCATGACTAGTAGGCGTAACATGTAATAGGCCATGTATACTTGTTGTAAGAAAGATGGCAAAGCATACGTTGGGAAGGTTTGATATATAGCTGAGATAGCGGCCTGCACAGTCAACTTGGTGCTAAGGTGCTTGTCAACTACAGCCTACAGCTACACTTGTCACCAGTATGAGGCTCATTAATTTATGTCTACACATGATCCAATTTTCAGCCAGTAAAGGGTTACCATGGCACAGTATGCATCAGACATTAAGACTCCTGTGGACTATGCTTGTTGATTGCTCGGTGGTCCCCTCCTGTCTGAATACACTTTGTGTAGTATTTAAAATGCAAGTGTGTTATTGCCTTAGCCAGAGGTCAATCATGCACAGGTACACCAATTAGGGCAGTAGCCCTGACTTGCAGTTCCTGTGATGTACAATGAGTGTGTCATAATTTCTCTCCCACCATGGCCACAGGCACCATTATATTGTCTGAGTTATGTAATATCCTGTCCTGTATTCATTAAGATAGCCGCCAGATGATGAATACCATCTCATTACTTGCTGTTCAAGATGGCCAGGAATGCTGTGTTGATATAAAGTATGCATTCTTTGGGCCAGACTACACCTCTAGCAGCTAGTACGTATGCATGTCCAGCAGTGGAGAAAAGATCTTTTCTGTCGGCATCAGATCCACTTCAGAGGACAGATATCCGGATAGTCTGTTGCGACTTTATTCAGTGTTTATCCGGATCAAGGTTGAGTTGACGCTGATGCGATAACGTTGTATCACACAGTTCTGGTACTCTACAATACACATCATTAAACTTGATGCCAACATTGGAATGCTTTTCCGACATGCATTTGCGGTGCAGCTTCGCCACAAACCAGAAAACGTCTGCGTAAGCAATAGTGGCCCTGTGAAAGACAAAAATAATTGTCACTCCACCACACAATAGTGATTTCTGAACAATTATCATATAAAATTGTGTGTGTATGATGGTAGTCATGATGATGTATGGTAGGTGTATTTAATACTGATGCCGAGATTCAGAAACCTTTACGTCACTGGTCTGAGTTTCCGCTACAAATGCACCTCTGGAATACCTAATGCAGCTGTGGAAGACCTAAATGAAACTCTGGAAGATCCGTAAGCGATGCTGCACTGTTTTGTTTTTTGATGCTTAGGTGCGTGCAAAGCCAGCGCTGTTTGGAAAAAGCTTTCTGCATCTTGAGAAGAAAACGTCTGATTCTCATTGTTTGTGTTGTCTCCATTGCAAATAAACTGTGTATAGATATGGTATTGTTGTTTTAGATAGGTTTTGTTTATTTGAGGGCTGAAATATCATAATCACTACTGTGTGGTATCATACAGAATACTGAGAAAACAAAGGGTTAAAATGACAAGTTTGTGCTTGTACAGTAGCTATGTATATAGCGGTTGCCTTAAAGATTCTTGGAACCCATTCAAGTAAGGTACACTAATGCAGCTGCTTGCAATTTTGGATGAATACAATGTACGATTTATGGCAAGTGACAAGTTTGTGATGTCCTCATGCGCTCTTGATGGCAATGATGACAATTGAACAAATAGTGGGGTTGTGAAATCCACCATGTCACTTCATTGGTATGTACTTACCCACACCACTGCTCCTGGCCATATATGGCCGTCACCATTCTCAATAAGCGTGGTGGTAATGTTTACTGTAGCTGTACTATGGTTTCATGATAACCTACCTGCAACCATTATCACCATGGCAACTACAAATGAGGTACAGTGTAGTTCTGTTGCTGTGACATTGTATTGGTATTGCAATCACCTACGTATGTACATGTATTGATATGATGCAATTTCGAGTGCAGCAGACAATATTGTAATGCGGTCATGTGCAGTTTGATTAATACGCAAGTATGTACAAGTCAAAAGACCATACTAAGTTGGCAATAATTGATACACGAAAAGGTATAGTATCATTCCTGAGCACTGACCAATATACGTACTGGTCTTCATCTACAGGTAACTGCTGATGGAAATCAGACCAACGTGTCCAGTGTCCCTACTCTTGATACTTGCTCTGAACAACTAGCCAGAACAGATGCTGTGAATTGTTCATCTGATGTGGTGTACACTCAACCAACTTGTCAAGAATTTCTGCTACCACTCCAGGGCTGCTTACCTGATAGGCTGAGCAGCAGGGATGTTTACATTTCAGCTACCGACCAGGAAGCAGTGGAAGCACAAGCAAGCCAGCTTTTTAGTCGTTTGGGCGATCTCAATCCTAGCCAAGAGTGCCGAACTGCTGTCCAGCCATTCTTGTGTTTGTACTTGTTTGGGTTATGTGACAGCCGTGGCAGAGCCTACCAGCCCACATTCGAGGAATGTGTACTCATCAGCACAGATGTGTGTGAATCAGAGTGGATGCTGGCCAATAGCTTCCTCACATTTTTACAATTGCCACCTCTGCCAGAGTGTACATCCTTCCCAAGTACTGCATCAGCCATCAGTGGTAATAGATTGTTCCCATTGTGTTTTGGTATGCTCCCCCCCCCCCCCCCCCCCCCCCCCCCCTCCCCCTAACACACACATACACACACACATACACACACACACACACACACACACACACACACACACACAATTATGTGAAATTCTTTTAATACACACAGGAAGTGGTAGTGATGAGACAACCATCCCACCTTTAGCAACAGCAGCATTGGCTGGCCAGGTCAACTGTAGCACACTTCAATGCCAAGAAGACTTTTCCTGTACCACTGTAAGCAACACTTCACTCTGCCTCCCTGTGTGCGGAAGATGGGAAGAGAACTCTCGTGGTGTTGTATTGGCCACCGACGTGGTTATTATCCTGTCAGCAGCCATTGGCTTGATTGCCTCCATAGCAGTACTGGTCATTACAGGCATACGATGGAAGCGCATGTAAGGTTGATTCAATGTTAAGTGTATGGATTGTAGCTATAAGTTAGAGTTAGAAACGAAAGCTGATACTAATCGTCATTACCCCATGTGTGCATGCATGCACAGCAAGGGGTAGAGTCTGTCTGTGAACGCAACCATGACCACTTGGGCCAAGGAGGGAGTTAATTGCCGAGCGCATTAGTGGTCCCAGGCTCTCTCCTCAAAACTGGGGGGAGGAGAGAGCCTGGTAACATTTGAGAGAAAAGCTGTTGACTTCCGGTGTGTCGTGTGACAAATGAAGGACACTCCTACTTTTGTGGTAGATGTCACGTGAGTTACAAATCAGTCACACACTATTGAAAATATCGCTCTTCGTTATCAAGGCATCTCCAGCTTCATCGAGGTCCGAGACACTTCTACAGCAAACCAGGACAGTTCACCTTGTGA
The DNA here is from genome assembly GCA_963931865.1 of Axinella damicornis. NCBI lineage: Eukaryota > Metazoa > Porifera > Demospongiae > Axinellida > Axinellidae > Axinella > Axinella damicornis. The sequence goes on along the minus strand of OZ007514.1, from coordinate 11,417,110 downwards.
ACTGTCGATCCTGTAGGCGGCAACAAACGACGAGTGAGCTGGTCCCGCAAACAAACTGCAGTGAACAGCGAAATCAGACCAGTGGCCCTCGCACACCCTGTCAACTGGCTTTCGCCAACCATTGAGAGGTACTCTTTCCTGGAACACTCAGTTCTGAGTACAATTCGTGTGCTAGCACGGTACGGCAGTGAAGGTAAGCACCTACAAAATAATCACATGCTCATGTGCATGGTTTTGTTTGTAATCTGATTGATCCAGGTGCTGGAAGTCAACAGCTTTTCTCGCGAATGTTACCAGGCTTCCTCCTCCCTCTCGCTTTTTGAGGAGAGAGCCTGGGAATGAGGCTAGCTCTGAATGGGGATCTACGTATTTCTCGCGATTTACGTATGTACGTTTGTATGTACGTATACGTATGTAGAGTAAGCAACTGATTATCAGGCGAAGTGTAATATCGGACGTGCTAGTGCCGAACGCATATATTACCGGAAGTGGGCGGGGGCTTCAGTCAATACTACAGACCCATCACACTTTGAGTTGAAAGTTTGATGGTTCTCTGTTGCTTGGTTCTAGAGCTACAGCCAGATCCGAAGCAAAGGTACGATCGGACAAAGTGATGTATCATCAGATGATGCTGCCTGCTTTTCCTCTGAAGGAACTTTCGCAGAGATTTTTTCCGGAACTCCACAATAGTCTCGCTTATAATAGCCAGAGGCTAGGGTACAAGTGAGCAGGGCCTTCAGGGCTTGCAGATGCAGAGTGGCTATGTGTGGAGTCGAACAGTGAGCACCATCAACACTTTATCTCAGCTCCACACTCTCACACTAGCTGGAAGATAGTAGATACTCGTAAACACATGGTCTGGTCACATGAATGCATGTGGCGCGTGCGCGAGGCATAATGTGGATAGTAATTGTGTGCTCATGTGAACTTCCATGTTGCCACATGGTTAACATGCAGCTTGTTATGTTGGAACATGTGGCATCACCTGCTGTTCCCCTGGCAACGTCTATTGTGCAGTGCCACCGCCAAATGCCTTTGTTTCCTGGTCAGCCATTCACCAAGCAACTGACAGTGTGCTGACCTAGCTAATCCCCACCTTATGTGGAAGTGGTGGAAGTGGAATCCCTCTGTAAGACATCACGACACATTTTAGGGGCCCAAGACTGTCCGAATTAAGGGGATTCCACTCTGCACGTACGTATTATGTGCAGAGTGGATGCACGTATAACCACAGAGAAAATATTCATTACACAGCATTGAGAAACTATCTTTTTGGTTTTTCTTGTAGGTTAACCTTCCCCTCAGTATTTGTTGTGTACATGACCATCACACTGTTGATGATAGGTAAGACATCATTCTGCCGTGCTTCATTTGGGAACAGATTTACAATTCAGCTATGTGTAACCAAGGATGAGACTACATTAGGAATGCTAATGATATGTACGTATATACGTATGTATAATAGATTTCAAGTTAATGGGAGTTCGATGTTCTTACATTCTGAAAGTTGCTTCCATGGCAAATTGGTGTGTACAAATTGCCATGTTGACAATGAATTTCTGGGCACATCAGTTTCCCTGGTTTATATAGTTACCATGGAAACCAATGTCTGCCAACCCACTTGAACCTCATGGTGCTCTTCATCTGTACTCTTTATCCCTCTTTCAGCTGTGCTGGTTATAATCACCTACATGGACCGAACTTCGCTGTACTGCAGTTCAGAACATCTGATCACTTTTGAGTTGGGGCAAGCTCAGCTTGTTGGTTCAACAGCCTTTTGCACACTGGCAGGTACCGATCTGACTTTCTACCTGCATTATGTGAAGGCACCTGTAATTACTGCTATGTTGCTGCAGACAGTAAAACTTGATACTTGCTTTTCTGCCTCTATAGTCAGTTTTGTACGGTCAGTCAAGATTTATTATTAAGCAGTCTGTTGGTCTACACATCAATTTTAACATGTGTGTGTCTGTGCGTGACAGAAGTGGGATGAATATTTGCCTCTTCATCTGCAGAATTCTTCCATGCCAATTTGCGCCATATTTGCCTCCTCCTCTGCAGGAATAGTGATCTACTATGCACTGTTCCAGCTTGCTGTGTGGTGGTTCTGCCACGTGGTGTCCCTATTTTGGAAGATACGATTCCCCTTTCATGCTAGATCGTTTGAAACTACACACCGCATAAAGTATATCCACATCGCGATGGTGATCGTGGGACTTGTCCTGCCAACCCTGCCAGTGATTGTGGCCTTTACTACTGGGACTCCTACCACACGAGGATTTGGAATGACCAGGTTCCCGCCTATCCTGTGTACCGGCTTGCAAAGGGATGCGACGTTCTACTCTCTGGTTCTGCCCATCAACATTGCTCTTGCCATTGGAGTTCCCTTGCTGATCATAATATTCTGGATCATTCACAAGGTACATGTATACGATTGTACACACTGTTAAAAAATAGGGTGTTAGCTCGCATGTTTTATGTAAACACCCCTAGGGTGAATGGTTGCCATGGAGATGTAGACGTGGTGGTGTAAAACAGTTGCAATGAGCCGGCAGTGGCGTAGCCAAACCCGGGCCCACCCGGGCCTAGGCCCAGGTGTCAGTATGATCAATCGAAATATTATTAAACTGTGAGAAACGGGTTAATATCACATAATAATTAACTACACATGCGCATTGTACTAGTCTAGTATAGAGTACCATGGTCGCACGTTATTAGGCGCATGCGCCTATAACTCCACAGGAAGGAAATATGCGCCTATAAGCGAGATGCGCCTAATAAGGCGCAACTACGGTATGCCATGTGTACTAGCAAAACACAGTCTGCTGGAGTGCTCCGAGTGGACTGAAGTATAGACAGTGAAGGGAACGAGTCGGTGGCATTGTCAGGTTATATTAGTAGTAGCAGTGCAGTGCAAAGCAGTGAAGGTACTCCAAGAACCCATCTAGATATTTGAAGAATGACTGTGAAAAAATTCCCCTGCATCATGCAGATTGGATCAGCACTATAGCCACCTCTATTCACTGCCTTCGGCAGTGGCACTATACTCATGCCCTGACATCACGGAAATCCTAGCTACGCTACTACAATGAGGCCGAATTTGTTGGAAGCAATATTGATAACGTATCAAAATCTTGTGTTCATAGCCATTGATGTAATGATGTCTTTAGGCAGACTTGAACTATACAGTCTGGCTCATGTCTTTGGTCAGACGCTGAGGACAGACCTACTTCATATTCTGTTGCTCTTGCAGGATAAACGTTTATGATTGACCCGGTCATGTGCTATTTACAAGATCTTGTTTTCATGAACTTTCTGTTGTTCCCAATTGCAGCAACATGGCTTGTTCAGAATGAAGCTTTCAAAGCACCCCTTCAAGATCGGAACTGCTGAACGAAAAATTCTGATTGTTTTCTGCTATTATGTTGTATTGGGAGTGATTGCTCTTACAGCATTCACAATCACTACCAGAAACGGCACTCAGTTTGCAGATGCAGTAGCAGATTACTGGCGCTGCGAGATCGCTGGTGTTGATCCTGAGAATTCCTGTGACGGACTGAGAACTTCATTTCAACAACTGTCGTACCCAGGATTAACATCAGCCTCTTACATCCTACTGGGTATATTCCCCGCAATAAATCTCATATTTGCAGTTAACGTCACGGAGATCAAGCAGAAGTTCAAGACCTGGTGTGGCCGAGCTGCACCACTCTACTCCAGTGAGGAGCGAAGTACAGCCAGCACCGGTACCGCTATTTCAGCGTTAAACAACTAGTGAATGTACTATGTTGAAGCTGGATTGTATGTCCATGCTCTAAAACTAAATTTTGTAATCCACTTCATGTGTGGCTGCGTCACTTCAATCACTCCATGCAGCCTACTGCAAATATTAGCCACTTAACGTTCAATGTTCACACCACACACTAATCACTACTAGGCATTTTCAAGTCTATTATTTTATGAAATCACGTACTCAATCATTTTTATAGCACAAATATAAATACTCTTTGCTGTCTTCATCAGTGATCTCTAAATTGCTTATTGATGGCATTTCAGTGGGCTGACGGATATATTTTTATAAATCCACATGCAGCGTCAATGCCTATAGCACCAAATTTCGAACCCTGGAAAGACTTACCGGTATGTGGGTCGCTATGAGTACGTGTATATAGTAGATGCCGTGTCAACAGCGCTCGTGCGTGGGCGTGAGTGATAAGTAAGTGGCTAATTATATAAGTCGACAGAGTTCGCAAATTAATTGCGAGCCAAGTCTGTTAACGAGATATTTCTGTACCAATTGCACGATGAGTGGGGAAGACGAGACAACATGCGTGGAGTTAACTGCACTGGAGCAGAACAACGGATCACAGCTGATCAACCAGGGGTCATATGCTACAGCGTCCAACAACACACACGGCGCTGAAAAAGAGAGCAAGAACTGGCAGTACTTGGAGGTTGCGCTGCTTTCGGCTGCTGTTGTGGTCGTGGTGCTGTTACTGGTTCTTCCGACAATCTTCTACCACCTGCCACTACCGGTACGTTTGATTTTTTTTATGTACATGTGGTGTAGCATAGTTTCATCTACCGTTACCGACGCCGTAAAACGCGGAGGTTTTCGTGCGGTGCGTTTTCGCGGGCGTGCGGGTTACGCAATTAATAATGTTCTTTCGGCCCACTAGCTGTCTTCTATTAGCTCCATGCACTGCTATAAAACATGCACGACAGACAATGCGCGCGTGCCTTTGCAAAAGATTTAGAATTGCCAGATCAACTGTTACATGCCTCAGTTGCAGTGAACCTCATCTACAGGTCAATGTTGTTTTAGTTAACTAAAACTAAAACTATAATGCATTTTAGTATGGCATATTTCACTTTAGTAATTAAAACTAAAACTAAAATGAGGACTGTCTCAACCTGTTAATTAAAACTACAACTAAACTAATATTTAAATCACCCCAAAAAGGTGGTTACTAAAACTAAAAGCGTCTTTACTAACCCTTTTGAGATTTAGTAATTAAAACTAAAACTAAACTAAACAATGCGACTTCTACCTAATCATACCCAAAAACTAAACTATTTCAGTTTTAGATAACTAAAACAACATTGCTACAGGTATTAAGCCCTTAAACAGCCTCCCACCTTTGTCACCCAATGCCGCATGAATATTTGCCCCACATGCACAACTATGCAATAGCATACAATCAATCAATCAATCAATCAATCAATAGTTCAAAGTTTAAGAACTGAATTGCAGAATTGATGTAATACAGTCATATCCTTTTGCAAGTAAAATATATGCATTGTTGCCTGGCCTCTAGGGTTCGTCTGCAAGTACTACTGGTTCAATGACTGTAGTTTGAGGGAGTGCTCTGGATTTTCACGTGCTGACAGCAATGTGATCGGCAAACGTTCCATGGTGTTGCTAACTACCTCTGAATCGTGACATCACAAAGACCTCCTAGGCTCTCCTTCCATAGATTTCTCTACGGCTGAGAGACAAAATTGGGGACGAAAAGCTTGGGCACAAGAGTGACAACCTGCTACTTACTGTATAGATTTCCAATTAGAATGTTGTATTGCCTTTGTTGCTATGAGTAATGAATAAACCGTGGCCTATCACCTTAGCACTGTTTTCATGCACCCATACTCCAGTTACAACTGCAGCCTCCCACCACTTGTACTGGCACCGCCATATTAATTTCCAAGTAGTGACATCAGTTATGTGATATCCAATCACATATTCATCAACATAGCCACCAAATGATGACCATTAGGTGCACACATGAACAGCAGGCATTAGAGTCATTGCTTTGTCTGTCAGTATGTCTATCTGTTGACAAAAAAAAGAGCAGTTTCGCTGAAATAGGAACATCAAGGCTTGCAGCCTTCTGTCATAAAGAACCTGTACGTACCTCACGAACGAGTCATACGACCACACCGAATGCTATGGTACATGGCGTACTTACGTGTACGTACAATGCTGTCACTGATGAAACCCAGTGGAATAACAGGTACCACCGTGTGAGCCGCCATCTTTTACGATCGTCATCCGCACCAGCTGTTCCATATCCCAATGCACTGAATCGTGGATGACTAATTTAATTCCTTTATAAAGCGTATCATACGCATACAAACGCTAACGGACTGCCGTTGTCAAGACTTACATTGCTACCGCTTGGTGAATATGCTAGCCTCATTCCCGGGCCCCACCCAGCCTTCCGTTGCTTGCAATACGGTACTGGAAGTGACAAAATTCTGGGTGCGGCTACAAAGTTGCAGTGTAATCCCAGAGCACTGAGTCACCTTAAGATTGGTCTTCATCCACAGGTAACTGCTGATGGAAATCAGAGCAATTTGTCCAGTGTCCCTACTCCTGATACTTGCTCTGACCGATTAGCCAGAACAGACGCTCTAAATTGTTCCTCTGATGTGGTGTACACTCAACCAACTTGTCAAGAACATCTACTACCACTCCAAGGCTGCTTACCAGATAGGCTGAGCAGCAGGGACGTTTACATTTCAGCTACCAACCAGGAAGCAGTGGAAGCACAAGCAAGTGAACTTCTGAGTGGTTTAGATCTTCTCGGTCCCAGCCCAGAGTGCCGAGCTGCTGTCCAGCCATTCTTGTGTTTGTACTTGTTTGGGTTGTGTGACAGCCGTAGTACAGCCTACCTGCCCACGTTCGAGGAATGTATACTCATCAGCACAGATGTGTGTGAATCAGAGTGGGCTACGGCAAACTCCTTCCTCTCACTGCGTGGATTGCCATCTCTGCCAGTGTGTACATCCTTCCCAAGTACTGCATCAGCCATCAGTGGTAATAGATTTTTCTCTCATACAGTGGTTTGGTGTTCTTTCAACACATGTACACACATATGTATGATGCTATTCCGTCTTTTAATGCAGGTGGTGGTAGCGGTGGAGAGGGTGGGACAACCATCCCACCTCCAGCAAGAGCAGGATTGGCTGGGCAGGTCAACTGTAGCACTCTTCAATGCCAAGAAGACTTTTCCTGTACTACTGTGAGAAATGTTTCCCTCTGCCTCCCTGTGTGCGGAAGATGGGAAGAGAGCTCTCATGTCGTTGTGCTGGCCATCGACGTGGTTATTATCCTGTCAGCAGCTATTGGCTTAATTGCCTCCATAGCAGTGCTGGTCATTGCATGCATTCGATGGAAGCGCATGTAAGTTTGATTCAATCTTAATTCTATGGATTGTTCTTCAGAAGAGCAAAGACGATACAATGAGATGGGCGTGGTTGCTATACAGGTAGACTGCAGTTCTTGAAGTAGCAATAATATAGTTAGAGTTATCAATCATGAATTCCTGTAGCTAAGTGTACATTCATTATTTTAATTTCTGGCATCACGTTGGAAATCTCCTTGCCTCATTGTATCGCAGACTTCAACTTCTGTTACCGTCAACCCTGTAGCTGGCTCCTTGTTTATGGAGGAACTGCTTAGGCGCTCAGACTCAGTTGAGGATGGAGTTAATACAATTGTACACACATGCAAATATGCAGTTGCCAGTTGGTTAACACTGAACATGTAGCAGCAACTTGTTTTCCCCGGAAGCAGCTACCAAACTTGAGCAATGCGCATGGCTAATGTAATTTGTCTCTTCGTCAACCTAGCTCCGCTCCGTCAGCTGCTCTCTTGTAGAGCAGTCTCTGGTCACACTATCTGGCCTGTTTCAGGCTCTACTGAGCCCGGGTTGTCGCACCCAATCCTAAGCATCGTGTTGTCCACAGATGACTGGCCATGGACTGTATACCGTGTATTGCTACAATTTTGAACAAATGTTCTAATAATTCGAACACTCTCCCTTCTCAGAAAAACCATTAATTCTATAGAATTCGAACACCGAAAACATTTTGTTCGGATGATTGGCCTAGCTGATCCATGTGCACCTTATGTGGTGTATAGTGGAACCCTGACACCATTGAAATAAAGACACCTCCCTGATCAGGACACTTGATCAAGTCCCAACTTCATATTACCGTACTTTCCTCCTGAAATGAGATGGGACGTGCATGCCCCAGTTATATTGCGCGAACAATAATAAATGTTCATTACATGCCAACAACAATGTATTAATTTTGTTTTTCTTGTAGGTTAACCTTCCCGTCAGTATTTGTTGTGTACATGACCATCACACTGATGGTGATAGGTAAGACATCATTCTGCTATGCTTAATCTTAATAATGAAACAGGGCTACAATTCAACTTCCTCCTCCCATGTTGCCTGGGAATGAGGCTATATACAGAAAACCTTGACTCCTCACAGGCTTGGCCATATTCTATGGGCACTGTCAAGAGTGCATGATGACATCATCTAGCGCAATGATGATGACGTCATCATGTAGAACCCACTTGATAGTGAACTCCATGCATACTCTTTATCCCTCTTTCAGCTGTGCTTGTTCTAGTCACCTACATTGACAGAACTTCGCTGTACTGCAGTTCTGAACATTTGATCGTTTTTGAGATGGGGGAAGTTCAGCTTGCTGCTCCAACAGCCTTTTGCACATTGACAGGTCAGTGGTTATTGCACCTGCAATGCATGACAGTACGTGAAACAACAACAGCTTTGTACACAGTTCCACAATTAATGCTGTTGTTGTTATGATATCTCAATATTGTGTGTGTGTGTGTGTGTGTGTGTGTGGGGGGGGGGGGGGGGGGGGGGGGGGGGGGGTAATAGTAGGCATTGATACTTGATGCAATGATTTTCTGCTTCTTTGGGCAGTTTCATACAATCATGTTGCTTAGCGTGCTAGTGTATGGTTATTGTAAAGAATATTTCACATACCCACTTTGCTTACAGTAATTGGGAGTGAGGCTGAAATTAATGTTTGCCTCCTCCTCTGCAGGAATAGTGATCTACTACGGTCTACTTCAGGTTACCGTGTGGTGGTTCTGCCACGTCGTGTCCCTATTTTGGGGGATACAGTTCCCATTTCATGCTAGATCGTTTAAAGCTGCAAACCGCTTGAAGTATATCCACATTGCGATGGTGGCTGTCTCACTTGTCCTGCCAACTATCCCCGTAATCGTGGCTTTTACTGCTGGGAGTCCCAGTACTAGGGGATTTGGAATTACCAGATTCCCTCCAATCACGTGCACCAGTTTACAAAGGGATCCGACATTCTACTCTCTGGTCCTGCCCATCAACATTCTTATTGGCATTGGAGTGCCCCTGGTTATCATAATATTCTGGACCATTCACAAGGTACTCGCCCTTATATCGTGTACATGATTGTACAGTCGCAATGTCGGACCCTTAATACTCTTCTCAATCATAGCAACACTTTTTCTGTGATGACATAGTTAATCACTTGGATAGAGATGCCAAGAAATTGCCATTTGCTACCCAACAATATGAATACAAGTAGATTATTGCTTCCATCAAATTCGAATTAAGCTTGGCCATGTTACAGACTGTATAATGCAGGGGCATAACTAGGATTTTGAGATGGAGGAGGCATAGAGTTATCCGTGCGCAAAGCGCGCAGCGAAAATTTTTGGAGCTAATTAATGCTATTCCTTCCGCATGATTACTTCCATACTGCACGCAAACAGTTGCTGTCGAAATGCTACAGCAATACGCCGGTGCCCTGACTGTCCCAGACTTGCAGCACTTTATCTGCGTTATGAAGCATGGCCGGATAATTAGAAGTGTATAGTATATGCATGTAAGCTTTTTTCTCTTACAATATTTTATTTGTTACCCCAATCGCAGCACCATGGCTTGTTCAGAGTGAAGAAGTCAAAGCACCCCTTCAAGATCGGAGCTGCTGAGCGAAAAAGTCTGATCATTCTGTGCTACTATATTCTAATGGGAGTGGTTGCACTGTCAGCATTCACCGTCACTACCAGAAATAGCAGAAAGTTCGCAGATGCTATCGCGGAATATTGGCGGTGTGAGACTGCTGGAGTCAATCCTGAGAATTCTTGTGACAGGCTGAGAGATTTATTTCAACCACTGGCGAACCCAGGATTAACGTCAGCCTCTTACATCCTACTGGGTATATTCCCCGCTGTGAATCTCGTATTTGCAGTTAACGTCAGGGAGATAAAGCAGAAGTTTAAGACCTTGCGTGGCCGAGCTGCAAAATTCTACCCCAGAAAAGAGCGAAGTACATCCAGCACTGCGACTACTTTTTCCAATAGTTATACTCTTAACAAATATTGAGAATTGATGGCGCATATACTGTATATATCCAACACTGATAAGTATTAGCTAATGCTAGATTGTATCCAGTAAGGATGGCCAGCACTGCAACTTCTATTTCAACTTCACAAAAGGAGTAGACTAGCTATTAGAATACAGTTATATATATGCTCTTTATTGAGAATATCACAAAACTGTACCTTATTCCGGTGTTAGAGTTATAATTAGATTGTACTGTTTCCTATAAATTTTTTTCTTTCATTGCTCACACCAACTATACGTCCCACATGCATATCTTAGTATATGGCCCACACATCACTGCTGGGCATGCATTAGTCTCAAGACCAGCCAAATTTTATGTCCGGGCTGGCGTAAAATGCGGCTGGTCTTGTGGTCATTGACTAAGAGCATTATTGTGGACTGGTCCATTCTCAGTACTTCATTGTCTTCGAAAATTGCTGTTTGTCCATTGTCACTTCATAATAACAGCTGTTTGGAATTCATTATGCAACATAGAGAAGAGCCAAGCTGTCTTGGTCTTCACAGCTCGGAAACAAGTTCAAAACTATCAGGAACAGAACTACCTAAGTGATCATAGGAAGACATTTCCTGTTTGGAAGCATGCCCTTAGGTATACACAGATTAACATTCAACCAATTTAGTGATTCAGCAAAGCCTATCAGTGGACAGCATAGTATTATAACTCACATTTGTGCGGATTCTAATCTGTTACGTTGCCTCATTTTCTAAATTTGAACCAAGAATGATTTATGACACACTTGGTGCTAATACTGCATCACATTTGTACACATTGTGCAATCGTGGATGGGCATGAACAGGTATCGATAATAGCAGCTAAGTCGGTAGAGCCTGTACGCAAGTCTGTCAACGAGATCTACTATAGTTGTACCAAGATGAGTGGCGAAGGCGAGACGACATCCGTGGAGTTAGCTGCACTGGAACAGAACAACGGATCACAGCAGATCAACCAGAAGTCATCCGCGACACCTTCCAGCAACAAAGATAGCGCTGAAAAAGATAGCAAGTATTGGCAGTACTTGGAGGTCGCGCTGCTTTCGGCGGTTGTTGTGGTCGTGCTGCTGCTAATGCTTCTTCCAACAATATTCTACCACCTGCCACTACCGGTATGTACTTTGTGATGTTTTACGTATAGCTATGTGGTGTAGCGTATACTGTAATTGACTGGACTCCGAGAATCGAGGCCAGTTTCGACGCTGCCGGTACTGACGTTATTCGTGTTTCATTAACTGAGTCGGTAGACTTATAGGGATAGAACGGACTCAACGGACACGCAATGCAGCCCGTTCATCTTCGAATTTTTTCCTGACCAAGAAAGACTCAAGTTTGGTTCCCAGACCTTCTGCGTTTCGTTCCGGGGAGGGCGGGGCGGGCGAGAGACGGAAGGGTCTGGTGAACCTTGCCCTAGCGCGGATCCACGGAAAAAACACTAATCTCGAGTAGGTGTGAATCGTGAATAAAATTATTAGCAATATGGCGGCAGTTAGATAGCTAGCTACACCAGTGATTTGTTTGATGCAGCTATTCAGCGCATTGTGGCAGACGGGCAGAGCAGGTACAAGTTCTACATGATCATCAGTTTGTCAGCGGCATGGATGTAGACTCTATATTCGTGTCGCTTCCAACTCCGGTCAAGTGGCTTATGAACTTACGGCATTACGTTGTGATTGTGACTGTGAAGGCTGTTTCTAGCGTTGCAGTTACCGTCTGTTTGGTCTCCGTGTACTTCTCGACCGTATTGAAGCAACTCTTGCACAGAAACGCTGGCTCAGCAAGGTACTGCCGCGGGCACTTCACACGAAAATGTTCGATCACTCGCACCTGTTGTAGTGCCGTGCAGACGTCCCCGATCACCCTGCTGGCGTCGAAAGACTGGTAACAGACCTTGCAGACTGTCATCTTTGACTTACACGTGGCTGTGCTGTTAGTATTTACGAGCAACGAGTACTTAAAGTATTCATGATTTCACACATTGCCAATTATTACGTTTATTGAAATTCCCCGGATCCGCGCTAGGGTAATGTTATTCAGCAGACCCTTCCCTCTCCCTCCCCTCCGCCCGTCCCGCCGAAAGAAGGGTCTGGGAACCAAACTAGAAAGACTCCCGGTGTCGCGAAAGTAGCGAACAGGAAAATTGTTTCTTGTTTGTACAGACGGGCTTCTTTGAAATTCTACGAGTCTCTCACGACATGCAGTTTCGCACAAAACATTTTTGATATACACTGAGCAGTGCACGACCCCATCGCTTTGCGGTAGAAAGTGAAACCACTCTCTCAAGATTCGTGCGTTTTGCGACGCCATTTTCTTCACTTGTACGCATGCGCACAAAGCTACTTGAACTTTCAACTCAAGGCCGTGACACTCGCCAATCCTTCGTCGTCATCCATAATTTGCTCAGAAAAGAGGTCATGATTTCAATCACATTTGTGTGAGCCTGTTGTATTTTTGCTGTCCCATGCATCATGCCTTTTGTTTTCCCGCAACAATTCAGTATGCAAGGTTGCAGTAGTGACTAGCTAGCTATCATCCTTGAGCACTGGCTTGGTCTTCATCCACAGGTAGCTGCTGATGGAAATCAGAGCAATCTGTCCAGTGTCCCTACTCTTTATACTTGCTCTGACCGACTGGCCGGAACAGATGCTGTGAATTGTTCATCTGATGTGGTGTACACTCAACCAACTTGTCAAGAATTTCTGCTATCACGCCAAAGCTGCTTACCAGATAGGCTGAGCAGCAGGGGTGTTTACATTTCAGCTACCAACCAGGAAGCAGTTGAAGCACAAGCAAACGAACTTTTGAGTAACTTGGACCTTCTAAGTCCTAGCCCACAGTGTCGAGGTGCTATCCAGCCATTCTTGTGTTTATACTTATTCGGTTTGTGTGACAGTCGTGGTACAGCCTACCAGCCCACGTTCGAGGAATGTGTACTCATCAGCACAGATGTGTGTGAATCAGAGTGGGCTACGGCAAGCAGCTTCCTCGCACTGCGTGGATCATCTCTACCAGAGTGTACATCCTTCCCAAGTACTACATCAGCCATCAGTGGTAATTGATTAATTGTTCCACTCCCTCATTCAGTGTTGTATGGTCAAACCCACTGACACACAATTACTAATTCCTTGCATAACTTCCGGTGAGCTGTGTAGCTACGTATAATAATCTCATGCCTTCTCTGTATTGACCTGAGGAAGATCTGATCGAAACGTTGTCAAAAAGTTCTCCTCTTGCCATGTGAAGTCCAACAATTACAATACGTATGATGCTATTTCAATGCATGCAGGTAGTGGCACCAGTGGGGAGGGTGAAACAACCGTCCAACCTCCACCATCAGCAGGATTGGCTGGCAAGGTCAACTGTAGCACACTTCAATGCCAAGAAGACTTTTCCTGTACTACTGTGAGCAACACTTCACTCTGCCTCCCTGTGTGCGGAAGATGGGAAGAGACATCACATGACGTTGTGCTAGCCATCGACGTGGTAGTTATCCTGTCAGGAGCCATTGGCTTGATTTCCTCCATAGTAGTGCTGGTCATTACATGCATACGATGGAAGCGCATGTAAGTTTGATCGGTCGTGCACACATGTAGTCATGTTGCCACATGGTTAATATGCATGTTGGAACATGTAGAAGCAACATTCATTTCCCTGCAAACTGCTAGCAAATACAGTGCAAAACCAATTGCTACCAATCACTTGACCTGCTGATTGGTTGAATTCTCTGTGGAAGTGGTGTACAGTGCAGTGGAAACCCTCTTACAGGATACCCTGAATTAAGGACACTTCCGTAATTAGGACACTTGACCAAATTCTAACTCACACATTATAGGGCCCACGAGTGTCTGTATTAGAGGGGGTCCTCTGTATAGTTGCATATGATGTACAGAATCCAGTGTGTATTATTGTTGCACAAACCTGATCTTAAATGATGTTCATTACATGGCAACGAGAATGTATTATTTTGTTTCCTTGTAGGTTAACCTTCCCGTCAGTATTTATTGTGTACATGACCATCACACTGATGGTGATAGGTAAGACAGACATTTTGATGTGCTTTACTATGTTGTCATATGGATCGATGAAAACATACGGAACACGAGACAGAGCAGTGAGTAATACTTGCTGTCTGTGCTTCCAGATTGTCTACTTATGAGCTCCTGCTGAATCAATGTCTTACAGTATGTCAGACCATTTTTGGTACATGTACTACAATCAAGACTTGTACTAGCTATACTTAGGCTATTCTAACCAATCAGGTTACAGTATTTGTGGGAAATAACATATCCTACGGCAGGCCGGCCGGCCGCGCATACTGTAAGCGATCACGTGCACGAGAAAGCGAAGAGGTAGCTATAGCTTTGTTAGTCTAGCCAAGGACTTGTGCCTTTACCGCTACCTCAGTCAAGTATCACGGATGCCTCTGCCACTGATTGGCGAGTGCCTACACCACAGTATCTATGTCTTCACAGTGGGCTCACCTTAAGCATAGTATAAGTTAGTTGTATCCCTGGCCAGCGGGATGTAATACAGTGCTTTCGTTCTGCCTCGGAAGGGCCTCGGGCTTCACCCTCGGCACATCCTCGGCTCCACTCAAGATCTGACCTTTCCTGACCAGGGATATAACCTGTACTTAATTCATCCCTACTTTTATTCCTCTCCACAGCTGTGCTTGTCCTAATCAACTACATGGACAGAACTTCGCTATATTGCAGTTCAGAATACTTGATCAGTTTTGAGATGGGGGAATTCCAGTTTGTTCGTCCAACAGCCTTTTGCATTTTGGCAGGTCTGTGCTGTGGTTCCTTGACAGGTCTGACCTTCTGCCTGCAAATGTGAAGGCAATGCGATTGATATATTAATAGATAGATGGATAGATGGATAGATTGATGTCACACCAGATACATGGCATCGGGCTACAATAGGCTTCTGTGACAGTCAATGCAAATTACTAGAACATTCAATACTACCAGTCACCCGAAGGGCGGATCCAGGAAAAATGATAATGGGGTGCTATACCCAACCCTCCCCCCCCCCCCCCCCCCCCCCCCCCCCCCCCCCCCCCCCCCCCCACCTGGATCTGCCCCTGCACCCCCACAAATGCGAGGATACGGTGAGATTGAGTTGCAGCTACCAGAAGAATAGCAACTGTTACAACATTCATGTACCATAGGACATTAATTCGGACTTGTCATAATGCATTATTATTGCATAGGTAGTTGAGTGACACCTGAAATGAAACAGTTGATTCACGTTAGATCTCTCTTTCCCAGGGCCTTATGCCACCTCCAGTCTTTGATGGCAAAACACTGCATGTGGCAAAGGCTTGGTTGGGAGTGAGGCTATAAATGTATGCAATGTTTGCCTGTTCCCTCTACAGGAATGTTGTTCTTCTACGGTCTACTTCAGCTTACTGTGTGGTGGTTCTGTCATGTCCATGTCGCTCTTTTGGGGGGATACAGTTCCCCTTTCATGCTAGATCGTTTAAAGCTGCAGACCGCGTACAGTATATCCACATTGCAATGGTGATCGTTGGACTTGTCCTGCCAAACCCTGCCGGTAGTTGTGACTTTTACAGCTGGGACTCCTAGTACAAGGGGGTTTGGAATGACTAGATTCCCTCCCATCCTGTGTACCAGCTTGCAAATGGATCCAACATTCTACTCTCTGGTCCTGCCCATCAACATTCTTATTGCCATTGGAGTTCCCCTGGTTGTCATAATATTCTGGACCATTCACAAGGTACACACCTGTACTGGTATGTACATGTAGTCGGATGAGGTCCCCTACAGCTATCACTCTTATCCATCTTAATTGTACTGTCCTTGTTAACACTTTGATAGGGTGCCGAGAAAGGTTGAAATAAAAACTCACGGAAGGATCCACGATACCTTGGATTTGAACCCAGAAACTTTCTGAACTCAGTTATCACTGTAAACAACTAGCTATGACCCCTCGGAAGAGTATGCTGCGTAATGAAAGTACGTGTTATTGCATGCAGAAAGAGTCTTCCATAGCCTATAGCCTCATCCACCAGCCCGTATACGATATATTCATGAGTATCAGTGAATCATACAAAGCTTGAAGTATACCTAGTGCAGTTTGAATGTGTGTGCTGTGTCTGCAAATGTGCTCTAGCTTCTGCTGGAAGTCTGTGGCCACTTACGGACGGGGTTGCTAGTTTCTAGTTTCTGAATTAATCTATCTCCTTGCAATGGATGTGGCATGTATGGTTTTGAGACTGACAGCTAGGGCTTCAGATGTAAGACCCGTGTTTAACTTATATCAGTAACCACAAAACCCGAGGCTTGTATTGCAGCTAGTACCTTCAGAAACTGAAGTATGCATTTTGAGACCGGATGCATGGTCTAGTGATTTCCATTCAATTTGTATAATGTCCCATTTCATGATTGCCTTATTTTGCAAGAACTGCAGATCTTGGTTAATGAACTAGCTAATTCTTACCTCCAATTGCAGCACCATGGCTTGTTCAGAGTGAAGAATTCCAAGCACCCCTTCAAGATCGGAGCTGCTGAGCGAAAAAGTCTGATCATTCTGTGCTACTATATTCTAATGGGAGTGGTTGCACTCACAGCATTCACCATCACTACCAGAAATGGAAGATTATTTGCAGAGGCAATAGCAGCATACTGGAGGTGTGAGACTGCTGGTGTCAATCCCGAGAATTCCTGTGACAGGCTGAAAGGTTCATTTCAACAAATGTCAAACCCAGGATTAACCTCAGCCTCTTACATCCTACTGGGTATATTCCCTGCTGTGAATCTTGTATTTGCGGTTAACGTCAGGGAGATAAAGCAGAAGTTCAAGAGCTGGCGTGGCCGAGCTGGAATATTCCACCCCAGAAAAGAATGAAGTACAACTTCACGCAAGGAGTATCCGTATGCTATTAAACAGAATTGATCAACAGTGATATATTATTAGAGCTAGATTGCACTGTTTGTCCACTGCGTGTTCATATGTTAATTTCCGGTTTTGTTGCACATTACTGTAAGGATAGATGGTACCGTATTTCAATGCATGCACCTGATACACGTCACTCACATATTGTCTGTCGTATGAGGCCCAAACATTACTACTGGGCCATAAGTGTATAAGGAAAACCAAATATTGAGGTGACAAGGTGTAAGGATAGAAGAACAACATAAAATATGGAAGTAAGGTAGGAATGTTAGCATCAAACAGTTAGTTAAGTATAAGAAAACTGAGGGAGAAAGATAATGGCGCAATGGAACAGGTGTGAATCCGGAAGAGCCACCTAGCTAAACACCATAGTAGTAGCTATCCATACCAGAACTTGATTGATAGGGAAGTATCAGCGCATGGGGGGGGGGGGGGGGGGGACTATTACACAAACTAAAAGTGAATAAAGCACCTGGAGAAGACGGGATACCACCAAGAGTGTTCAAATTCTAGACAATATCTTGAACTGAACTACTGGCTACCTTATTGAACAAAGTTATGGGGGTCTGGCAAGCATTATAGCATAATCTGTCAAAGCCTACCCTATACCATATAACATTACACGACACAATCCTACCAGGAGTGTAATTGTAATCGTTTACTATGACTTGCCGTATCTGTTCGTCCGCAATCGTGTGTATGCGCGAGTAATAGCTAGCTACGCATTGCCAAGTCTGTCAACGAGAAGATGAGCGGGGAAGATGTGACAAGATGCGTAAAGTTAACTGTACTGGAGCAGATCGGCGAATCGCAGCAGATCAACGAATCGCAGCAGATCAACGAATCGCAGCAGATCAACGAATCGCAGCAGATCAACGAATCGCAGCAGATCAACGAATCGCAGCAGATCAACGAATCGCAGCAGATCAACGAATCGCAGCAGATCAACGAATCGCAGCAGATCAACGAATCGCAGCAGCTCAATCATCGACAATTCGTTACGGAGTCCAGCAGCGCTAACTTATACAGCAAACGAAAATGGTGCTGGGTCAAAGTGCGCTCTATGCGCGTCAGCAGTAGGTTGGACCAGTGTAAGAACCCTTTAAACAAGTGCTTGAAAGTTGCGCTACTGTCGGCTGTGGTTGTCGTTATGCTCTTTCCAACCATCTTCTACCACTTGCCACTGTCGGTACGTTCTTCTCTTATAATTATTGGGTTATGTGCAAGATTTCATCCAGTGATGCGGGGGGGGGGGGGGGGGGGGGGGGGGGGGGTACCTCGGTCCTAGACTCTCTCCTCACCAGTTGTTATGACAACATGGCAAAAGAAGACAACAGTCAGACACTTCCTTCCGCCTCCAACTTTTTGCATGCCTTGGATGTAATCCTGAGGTGTACGTGGTAGCTAATCTAGTTCTTTGGGTAAGCATGCACTTGGATGCCATTTTCATCTCCGACCAATGTCAGCAGATTTGTGGGGTCATTGGTTCAGTGTGCATGTGTATATAGCACATGCCAGCATGCCCCCCAGGCTAGTGTGTTGTTACGTGGTTGCGTATACTGCAATAAGAGAAGGGTGGTTATAACCAGGCTCTGGTTGTCTCAGTTGCAGGATCTCCTCCACTGTGGTAAACAAAGAATGAGCACACACGCGTGCAGCCTATACTTTGATCATATATCACTGATAAAAGAGAAGGGTCATTATTAACGGGCTCTGTTCACCGTATACGTAGGTGTGGTACTCAAAGAATGTGCAGACTAGCTGCTTGCCTATTGGTATCCCAGACCTCGAAAAGGAAACCCGTTATATTGCTAGGTCAACTTTCATAGTTTCAGTTGGCTAGCAGGAGCAGGACTGCGACAAGTGCTTTCAGAGATGAAAAGCAGGTCATGTTTCTTTGGATTAAAGCGCAGGGATATAGCTATAAGAGTCGTGTAAGTTGAAATTCGAGGATTGTAATTTAACCGTGCTAAAGACATCTCAGTTGCAGCTGTCATTGAGGGACACCCTGTTCAAAACAACCTTTGAGTCTCTTCGTACAGTGTATGCCGGCACCAATGATTACCATGCAGACTCATGAGACATATTGTTCTTCATCTACAGATAATAGCTGATGGAAATGAAACAAATATGTCCAGTGTCCCTACTCTTCATACTTGCTCTGAGCAACTGGCTAGAACAAAAGCTATAAATTGTTCATCTGATGTGGTGTACACTCAACCAACTTGTCAAGAATTTCTACTGCCACTCCAGGGCTGCTTACCAGATAGGCTGAGCAGCAGGGATGTTTACATTTCAGCTACCGACCAGGAAGCAGTGGAAGCACAAGCAAGTGAACTTCTGAGTGGTTTAGATCTTCTCGTTCCCAGCCCAGAGTGTCGAGCTGCTGTCCAGCCATTCTTGTGTTTGTACTTGTTTGGGTTGTGTGACAGCCGTGGTACAGCCTACCAGCCCACGTTCGAGGAATGTGTACTCATCAGCACAGATGTGTGTGAATCTGAGTGGGCTCTGGCAAACAGCTTCCTCGCACTACGTGGATCGTCTCTACCAGAGTGCACATCCTTCCCAAGTACTGCATCAGCCATCAGTGGTAATTAATTGTTCCACTATCTCATACTGTTTTCGTGTGCATGCTCAACCACACACAAACACACAATTAATAGTAAATGTGATGCTATTCAAAACATGCAGGAGGGGGCAGTGGCGGGGAGGGTGGGACAACCGTCCAACCTCTGCCATCAGCAGGATTGGCTATGCAGGTCAACTGTAGCGCACTTCAATGCCAAGAAGACTTTTCCTGTACTACTCTGAGCAACACTTCACTCTGCCTCCCTGTGTGCGGAAGCTGGGAAGAGTACTCACACGGAGTTGTGCTGGCTATCGATGTGGTTGTTATCCTGTCAGGAACCATTGGCTTGATTGCCTCCATAGCAGTGCTGGTCATTACATGCATACGATGGAAGCGCATGTAAGTTTTACTCAATTATTGTGTCACATGTAAATAGTCATGTTGCCACATGGTTAATACATATGTCGGAACATGTGGCAGCAACATTTTGCCCTATTAGCAGCTACCGAAATTTGAGTCATACTGTGCAAATGCCCTTGGGATAACTATGTCTTCTAGCCAACTACTTGCTATGCTTGACCATTGGTTGAATTCTCTCCTTATATGGAATTATGTGGCGTACAGTGGAACATTCCCAAACTCAAGAAGGACACCTCCCTAATTAGGACACTTGACCAAGTCCTAACATCATATTCATCCCTGAACACGACACACATTAGCTGCCCGAGGGTGTCTGTATTAGAAGGGGTCCACTGTATACATATTATATGATGGGCATGGTGGGGACTACCTGATAAAGCTAAACCATGTTCATTACGCCATGGTAACGTTAACTTTGTTTCTCGTAGGTTAACCTTCCCGTCAGTATTTGTTGTGTACATGACAGTCACACTGATGGTGATAGGTACGTAAGTCATCAACATTTTGATGTGCTCAGTATATGGATGACATGCATGTATGAGACATGAGACATGAGCTTCTGGCAGGTCCAATAATTTAATGGGGGTTAGATATACCAAGCAGACAGTATTAATTTTGTGCAGTGCTAAAGCTTCACTATTATAGCTAGTTTGACTTCTAGGTCGTCACGATGATTTCAGCTCTGATATAGCTATTACTGGCAATGTCCATGCATGCATATGAGTGATATGCTCTGTGTGCCAGCAGAAAGTGTCAAAACAGGGGGCGCGGGTCATCCTTTCAGATTTGCACTTGGTAAGCAGAAAGCCTACAGTGGCTGATTTGGGGGAGGGGGGGGGGGGGGGTAAATCCAGCTAGTAAAGTTAACTGACATCTATTGTAAAAACCAAAACCAATGTCTGACCACATGATGGTGAACTTTATGGTGAATGTAGCTGTTACAAACAAATCTTCACCCCTATACTTTGCATTCCTCTCTTCAGCGGTGTTTGTCCTAATCAACTACACTGACAGAACTTCACTGTACTGCAGTTCAGAATATTTGATCACTTTTGAGATGGGAGACGTCCAATTTGTTCGTCCAACTGCCTTTTGCACCTTGACAGGTCTGGGGTTTCTGGAGTTGTCTGTGGTTATAGACCTTCTGTCTTCACATATGTATAAATGCAATGCTATAGATAGATAGATAGATAGATAGATAGATAGATAGATACTAGATAGATAGATAGATAGATACTAGATAGATAGATAGATAGATACTAGATAGATAGATAGATAGATACTAGATAGATAGATACTAGATAGATAGATAGATAGATAGATAGATAGATAGATAGATTTTTATGTCACACCAGATGCACATGCAGCATCACGCCACGTGACAGTCAATACAAAGTATGCTGAATAAATATGCTTTAAAGAATCACAATTCTTCCATGTCAAGTTACGCACTCAAGTCTCATCATTCCCAGGCCACCTCTCCAGTCTTTGATTGCTTATACAGCATATGCATGACTGCATGGAGCTGGCAAAGGTTTGGGAAGGAGGCTAAATGTACATGTTTGCCTCCTCCTCTGCAGGAACATTGTTCTTCTACGGCCTACTTCAGCTTACTGTGTGGTGGTTCTGTCACGTGGTGTCCTTATTTTGGGAGATACAATTCCCATTTCATGCTAGATCTTTTATAACTGCAGGCCGCGTAAAGTATATCCACATTGTGATGGTGATCGTGGGACTTGTCCTGCCAACCCTGCCAGTAATTGTGGCCTTTACTGCTGGGACTCCTAGTACAAGGGGATTTGGAATGACCAGATTCCCTCCCATACTGTGTACCAGCTTGGAAAGTAACTCCGCATTCTACTCTCTGGTCTTACCCATCAACATTCTTATTGCCATTGGAGTTCCCCTGGTTATCGTTATATCCTGGACCATTCACAAGGTACACACACGCCTGTACTGGTATATCTTGTGTATAATGACGCCCCTTAACTGCACACTAGTGTACCATCCTTGCATCTTGACATAGTTAATGCTTTGATAGGGTGCCGGCAAAAAAGTAGAAATAGCTAGAAAGGATTAATTGAGCCGAATTATGAACATTGTCGGAATCATTTACCACTAGCTATAAGACACTCATGATGAGTTATCCTACATATTAAAGTCCACTGTGTGCATGCATGCATGCACTGTCCAAATGTGCTCTAGCCTCCGCCTCAAACACCTGTAAGTTTGTGGCCAGGCATTTATAGGTTTTGTATATATCTTGTTCGTTTTCAGCTTCTATATTTCAATGCTGTTTCCTCACAATAATGGATGTGGCCTGCATGCATGCAGTTCAGCTTCACTAAATCATCATTCAGTAGCCACAAAACGTGTAGGACTTCTGTTGTAGTACCTTCACACGCTGAAGAATGCTTTTGAGACTGGATGTATAGTTCAGTTTGTAAGATACTCCATTTTGTGATGGCCTTTACTTTTGCAACGACCACAAATCTAACGTATATTATTGTTATCCCCAATTGCAGCACCAAGGCTTGTTCAGAGTGAAGCATTCCAAGAACCCTTTCAAGATTGGAACTGCTGAGCGAAAAAGTCTGATCATTCTGTGCTATTGTATTCTAATGGGAGTGGTTGCGCTCACAGCATTCACCGTCAATACCAGATCTAGAAATGGAAAGTTATTTGTAGATGCAATAGCAGCATACTGGCTGTGTGAGACTGCTGGTCTCAATCCTGAGAATTCCTGTGACAGGCTGAGAGATTCATTTCAACAAATGTCAAACCCAGGATTAACATCAACCTCTTACATCCTACTGGGTATATTCCCCGCTGTGAATCTCGTATTTGCGGTTAACGTCAGGGAGATAAAGCAGAAGTTCAAGACCTGGCGTGGCCGATTTGCAATATTCCACCCCAGAAAAGAATGAAGTACAATAACAATTAACTCAACATACCACATACTATTACTATATATCATTATCGTGTTATGCAATATTGAGTAATAAATACTAAACTTTGAGCTTAATTTTAGAGCTAGATTTGCATTGTTTGTCCACTAAAATTGAAGTTTGTATGACTTGTACGACTCAAGTTTTGATCCTGGGGACAAGGCTAACTAACCGCATCCCCGTAAAATATCGTCTGTCCACTTGCGACCCTCAGATAATGCATAAAACCTGGGCAGTGACACATCTCTCCTAGCAACTAGCTACTGAACTTTTTGCACGCGCAAAGGATACTTATAGGCATTGAATCCACACGAACATCAGTTGTGCACTACTAATTTTGAGGGAATCTGAAATGATTACGTATACCGTTTTACTGTGTGAAGCCTTACACATCTCTTGATTTGAGAAGTATAAAGCCAAGTCGATGGATAGATTACGTCACGCCAAGTCCGTCAACGAAATGTTTACATGATGAGTGGGGAAGATGAGACAACATGGGTGGAGTTAACTGCACTGGAGCAGAACAGCGAATCGCAGCAGATCAACGGATCGCAGCAGATCCTCAACGGATCGCAGCAGATCAACGGATCGGAGCAGATGAAAGAATCGCAGCAGATCAACAAATGGCAACAGATGAACGAATCGCAGCAGATCAACGAATCGCAGCAGGTCAACCAGCGGCTAGTCGCTACCGAGTCCAACAACGAACCTGGCGCTGAGAAATATAGCGAACGAAAACGGCGCTGGGTCAAAGGGCGCTCTTTGCGCATCATTTCGTACGAGTGCCTGAAGGTTGCGCTGCTTTTGGCGGTTTGTGTGGTTGTGCTTTTTCCATCCATCTTCTACTACTTGCCACTGCCGGTACGTCATTCGTTTATCATGGACAATGTATAGCTAGCTATCATGGTCCAGTGTTTCATACAGTTGAATGTCCAGTGTTTCATACAGTTGGGATCTGGATGCTTGACATGACATTGTTGGGCGAGCCTGAGCGAGTAGCTACATGTGCAGAACATGGAGCAGTTGTGTGCGCAGACACGTTATGCATGCATGCAGTCAAGCACTCATATGAGGAAGTTGGAGGAAAATTGCTATTCACACCCATAGTGGGGAAATTAGCAGTTCGATGACAGGCACATACACTGTTTCACCCTGTAAAGAGTGGACTAAAATGCCTAAAAATGGTATTCAAGGTTGATATTTGAATGCTGGCAAGTTTGCCCTGGTACCACAGTCATGTATAGCTCCTGCTGAGTGTACCCATACTAGTTATGCAACACTCAGCCATTGTTCTGTTCCGTCAAAACAGCAGTATATATGAAGGCTTACAACCACTCCAATAGACTTAATGTACTTGAAGCACTTCACTTCTTGTACCTATCCAAAGAAACTGCCTATGAATGTCTACTAGACTACTGCATCACATTTGCCCGCCCCTCCCAAGGAAGCCTACAGCTTATAGATTGGAGTAGCACTGGTTTCACAAGGTTTCAAGCTTATTTAGGTCCGTCATTTTTGGGTAGTTTGTCATAATGAAGTTTTACTATACATACAGTACCAGATGCAGCTACCTCACACTATTGTTAGCACCTCTCTTTAGTGTGAAAAACCAGTTACCCTTTGATCTGATATAGTTCCTTTTCTGGCACAAACTTCCTCATATGGTTTCAGATGTGACTGAGCATATACAGTCGAACCTCCGAAGAGAGGACACTTTGGGAACGGGACTTTCGTCCTCTCTTCGGAGGTTGTCCCTATCTCGGAGGTTCACCATATTTTGATCTCATATCATCTCTACAATGTATAAAACGATAAGAGTAATGATAATGACTGTCAGTATTGAAATTAAATGTTGGAAAACAGCGTGATTACATGTGGTATCAACTTGGAGTAAAGCACAATAATGTATGAACAACTGTTATGAGTGCAGAAATAGTCATGTAGCTAGTGTTGTCTGTCTTGTTGAAGCATGCTTTAGTTCCACAATCCTGTCAATCGTGCAACCAATAGACATGACTTCATCTCCATGCCCTTTAAATTCTAGAAATTGACTCCAAGGCAACTACAGCCTCCTTGTAACTCTTCAGCTTGAGGGGTTCTTGTTCAGTAGTGTCATCTTCTTCATCGTCACTGTCTCTACTGACCCAACCGTACATCGACAAGATGAAGGGATTGGTGGACTATGGACTTGTATAGATCTAAATGTGGGTCATACTGTTCGTCTGGAAACTGCATTGAACACTGTAATTGCGTGCGGCATGCTATTGTTTACTTTTGGTGCGTGCTTGTGGTACACGGTTTGTCTATTTTTAGGGTGTGGTTTCCTTGGTGTCCGTTATTTAGAGGCAATTTTGTATTGTAAAGTGCAGTAGGGAACGTGGATCTTGTCCGCTGTCCTGAATCCAGAAGCGTCCGCTTCTCGGAGGTTGCTTTAGTATTACAACTATGGTAATTTCAATCCGTAACACGGACTGTGTCCGCTGTAGGGAGGTTGTCCACTTCTCGGAGGGTCCGTTAACGGAGGTTCGACTGTACACCGGTTATTCAAACCAGTTACGAAGTCTAGCATGTCCAATTCTTGGAGCAGCTGGGATACGAACCCAAGACCCTCTGAATACTAGACTAAGTGTGCATCACATGAGGGTTGTTCCGATGATTAATTGAAGGCAGTATGCATGATGTAGCTATACATCCGCTTTCCAATTATCAAGAGTTAATCACGATCAATTGCTTAAGCCTGTGGCACTGTATCTATAGGTGGTTTCTAAATGTCTGCTAATTTATCCACTATAGCTGCTTTGAGTGCCACAAATTGCCGTGCCACTATCTGCCTGGGATTGTGGTATGAGAACCAGTGAACCATGAACTTGATCGTTGCATGAGAATTTAAAACAAATTTTTTCCTATCATCCTAATTATTGTTGTGGTTAGCTGGCTAGTACTGTGGTAATTTGCACATCACACTGTGCCAGACAGTATTTTAGTTTTTTGTGGCATAGCAGGGCCTTGAAAGCAACAAATTAATGTTCTTAGAGGACACCTCCCCAACCTTTTAGTTGCCACCTTAGTTTATCCTCTAAGCACGGTAACATAGCTCTCAAGGATTATATATCACTGTAAAAAGGGTTGTTTTTACAGGCCTCTTGTTACCATAATTGCATCTCAGTGCCTCCTCCACTGTGGTGATCAAAGAAAGCTACAGATGTTGAGTAGCTAAAAAATGTTGAGTAGCTTCACTTTTAATATAGTGCAGTGCAAAATGATCTGCTTGAATGCACATTGTTTGGAAGTGCAGCTGCATGCACTTCTATAATTGTAGCATTCCTATACTCTGGAACTAAGAAACTTGACCTCAACAGACCTACTAGGTTTTCCTATCTTAAATCGGCGGGGGGTGATAGCCAACCCCAGCCACTAGTTGCCTACTGGCTTCCCCTTGGCAAGAGGAATGCAGGTTTGGTTTGGTTTGGTAATACTGCAGGCTGAGCCATGCACTCCCCCAAAGCGGCAGAGAGGACGAGCAAGGCCGTCACAAAGAACACAGAGCACACATAGCAGCAAATGCAGCACCATATATAGCCGTAGTGATGCACACCACTAGTCACATTAGTGCAGCACAATATATAGCAGTAGTGATGCTCGTCACTATACTGTACAAAGAGAAGGGTTGTTTAAACCAGGCTTTGGTCACCTCAGTTGCATCTCATTGCCTCCTTCACTATGGTGATCAAGGAATGAGCACACAATTGCAGCCAACTTTGGATAGGAAAACCTAGTAGGCCTGTTGAGATAACTTAGGTCACAATACTATACCAGTGTATGCAGCTGCACTTCCAAGCAATGTGCATTCAAGCAGATCACTTACACTGCTTGCATGCATGTAGTCACAGCAAATGCATTCCTAATTTCCTATACTCCAGAACTAAGAAACTTGACCTTGGTTTTCAGATTCCTATCTGATAGCTACTAATAGGATCAAAGTAGGCTTGTGTGCTCATGCCTAAGTGATCACCACCGTGGAGGAGGCACTGAGATGCAACTGAGGTGGTTAAAACAACCCGTAATAAGGTCTTTCAAAACTTAGGTACAAGGTGAGGGACTGCTAATTTGGCATGGCCTCTAGAAGCTTCCCCTTAGGTTGCAAATCACATGTACAGCTACCAAGTATGGGAAGGCTAACAGATAGTGGAAGCAAGTCTGCATATATATAGCAGTACATGCTTGAGGACTCATATTGACTGTACCAGTACATTGCCTTAGCAGATCTCTCACCTCAGCCTCCAGCACAACTATCTCCCAACACACTGTTGCCTATTGTACGGCAGGTCGAATGCTGAAATGCATATTAAATGCACAAGAATCTGGGGGTTGTTTCATGGTTCTATGTTTGTGGTTCACACATGCCTGCATGCATAGAAACAAGCAACCCCCATGCAGATTCTTGTGCATTTATAGCACTCAAGACTTGTTGTACAATGTACAATAGGCGACAATGTGTTTGGAGATAATTGTGCTGGAGGCTGTGGTGGTGGATAGTGAGAGTGTCCGCTCAGGCAATGTGTGAATCAACGCAGCCCGGTTATCCCACCCTCTGGGGATCTCCACACTTATTCTAGGAAGTGTGTGAGAATATACCATACACGTGCGATGTGAAAATGGCGGCGAATTTAATGCTCCCTGAGCCTGTTGTTGTTTGCATTCAGACAGCGCTGACATCAGGTAGAAAACTCTCCTGGAAACTTCAGGAGAGTGCGAGGGGTGTTTTCGTGCAACTTGTCTGGAGGCCCGACCTATCTCCGCTGCAAAAGCGGAACGCCCATGTTAACCTCAAGCCCGAGTTGGCAACCAACCGTACTAAACGGAAGAAATCCCCCTCACAGCAGAGGAGGAGCCAGCGACGATTGCAGGAGTTCCTACATCGTAAGAAACAGCTGGAGGCTTCAAATGGAGCTCAAACCAAGGCTCAGGCAAGGGGAGCAAGTGTGACTGTTCCAGCGACCATAGCTGAACGGACTCCGTGTGCAGCTAACCCAACTGGAACCAGGCTAGCCAATAAACAGTTGGAATTCTTTCATGGAGCTGAATCTGAGACTGAGGCACGAGCAAACACTGTTCCAGTAACTGAACGGCCTCAGGGCATGGCTACTCCAATCAAAGACCACTCACTGGCTAGCCATAGTGGAACAGTGGATGATATCCAACTGGCTGGGTTAGTGTCTTGTAAGTCGGTGCAATTTGAAAGCAGTGATGGTACCCCAGGACTATGTTGCACCTCTGCATCTGGTGAGGAGACCTGGACTCCAATTGCAGCAAGGACCCTCAATGAGAACGAGTTTGCTACAGCTATTGAGGCTGCCAGGGGCGTGTCATACAGGCAGCGCGATGGAGTTCCTGGTCTGGAGATTAGGAAGGGATGTACACGCAGTAGTGTGTCATCGGTACCTGTAGTTTCCTCCCCGGTTGCGTGTCGAACTCGAACACGGACTAAGACTAAGGCTAATATATGATGACTGTGTTGTGTGTCGTCTGGGTACATGTTCATATTAGCATAGATTGCTACTCATGTGTCCATTGCTTGCTATGCAGCATAAAATTATTATAGAAAAAAAAAGAAAAAAAAAAAAAAAGAGAGAAAGACAGCTGGAGTCAGCTCAGTCCTCTACTGGTGCTACTGTATACTGCAGACTTGTTTCTGCTATAGGTCCTCTGCTGTGGGTCCATTGGGTCAGTGGTATAAGAGCATCTGACAGGTATTTTGAAGGTCTTGGGTTAGAATCTGTCACTGAAAAAGAGAAGTGTTGCATGTTCACCGGGCTCTGGTCACCTCAGTAGCATCTCAGTGCCTCCCCTGCTGTGGTGATCAAGGAATGAGCACACAAGTGCAGCCTATTTCCACCCCATGGGGTGGAAATATGCTGGGATTTCCTATCAGAGATATGATACTAATGGCCATTAGTATCATATCTCTGATAGGAAATCCCCATTAGGCCTGTTGAAATAACCTAGTTCAAACTTGGAGGAGAAAAGCATCTTTATTAAATTGATGCTGAGATTCAGGCTAACATGAGTTTGAGTCTGACCGTGACTCAGCGTGAGTATTACCAGGCTGTGAATACATAAACACGACAATGCACACTCTTACCATTTACAGCTGGCAAGTATTAGCTTGGTCGCTTCCCACGAGGCTCTTCTGCATGCATTCACGTATGCACTATATAGGATGATAACTGTCCAAACGCTGTATGTGCTTGGGGAACAAGGCTAGCACTCTATGAAACTAGTTGCTTCATGAATCTACTTACCTGACCGTGACTCAACGTGAGTATTACCAGGCTGTGAATACATAAACACGACAATGCACACTCTTACCATTTACAGCTGGCAAGTATTAGCTTGGTCGCTTCCCACGAGGCTCTTCTGCATGCATTCACGTATGCACTATATAGGATGATAACTGTCCAAACGCTGTATGTGCTTGGGGAACAAGGCTAGCACTCTATGAAACTAGTTGCTTCATGAATCTACTTACCTGACCGTGACTCAACGTGAGTATTACCAGGCTGTGAATACATAAACACGACAATGCACACTCTTACCATTTACAGCTGGCAAGTATTAGCTTGGTCGCTTCCCACGAGGCTCTTCTGCATGCATTCACGTATGCACTATATAGGATGATAACTTAGCTACCCACAACCATTTTGACTGTATCACTATGCAAAACTGGGAGGTGTAGTGATTATTGCGGTATATTAAATACCCACCATGGTACTCGATACCCAGCTAGCTTAGCTGCTTATAAAATATGGGTATCGATACAAATTGTTGCGAATATTGAGTACAGCAGGCAATGATAGCTATGTCTGAACAGATCAATGTCATGTCTTTCTCAGGAAGCAAAAACTAAAATGATTTAGCGATGGCCTATCATATCCCACCTCTCGACTAAGCCAAGAAACAAGGGGTTACACATCCTCAGTCCAATCCCATCCAGTGGTGGATCTAGAAATTTTGAAAGGGGGGTTCAGCAGGTTGGTTGGCACATACACAGCGCAGAGTTGTGAAGTGGTGACGTGTTCTTTTTAGCGATCAGGAAGCGCTCTCGTAGTATCTCTGTGCATTCTGGATACGTTCCCAGATGCAAAGAAGATTGACTAAGTAACCAGTAAGTATCGATGTGTGGGGCTGTTAGCTTCCTTCTTTTCATCGTCGACGGATTACAACCACAGAACACTGTGTTATTGCTTTATTTCTAATTATACGTATATACAGAAACAAAAGGGGGGGTTCGCTTGCACCCCTAGATCCCCCCTAGATCCGTATTATATCCCACCTCTCAAATAAGCAAAGAAACAAGGGGCTGCACATCCTCAGGAGGTGGAGCCCCTTGTTTCTTTACTTTTCGAGAGGTGGAATATGATAGACCATTGCTAAATCATTTTTTGGAGAAAGGTTGCTTTCTTGTACATTTATGTGAGCCTTCTTTGAATACCACGAAATGCCTTTGTTTGACAACAATCCCACACGCTACCCAATTGCGTACTTAGATATCATGCACCAATACAATTTTAGATTAATGCTGCAGCATTGTGCCAGAGCACTGATTGGACCATCCTAATAACGTTCTTCATCTGCAGGTTAATGCTGATGGAAGTATATCCATGGAAACTGGAAATCAGAGCAACATGTCCAGTGTCCCTACTCCTGATACATGCCCAGAGCAACTAGATGCTGTGAATTGTTCATCTGATGTGGTGTACACTCAACCAACTTGTCAAGAATTTCTGCTACCACTCCAAAGCTGCTTACCAGATAGGATGAGCAGCAGAGATGTTTACATTTCAGCTACCTACCAGGAAGCAGTAGAAGCACAAGCAAACGAACTTCTGAGTGGTTTAGATCTTCTCGGTCCCAGCCCAGAGTGCCGAGCTGCTGTCCAGCCATTCTTGTGTTTGTACTTGTTTGGGTTGTGTGACAGCCGTGGCAGAGCCTACCAGCCCACGTTCGAGGAATGTGTACTCATCAGCACAGATGTGTGTGAATCTGTGTGGGCTCTGGCAAACAGCTTCCTCGCACTGCGTGGATCGTCTCTACCAGAGTGCACATCCTTCCCAAGTACTGCATCAGCCATCAGTGGTAATTGATTGTTCCACTCTCTCATACTGTTTTCGTGTGCATGCTCAACCACACACAGACACACAATTAATAGTAAATGTGATGCTATTCAAAACATGCAGGAGGGGGTAGTGGCGGGGAGGGTGGGACAACCGTCCAACCTCTGCCATCAACAGGATTGGCTATGCAGGTCAACTGTAGCGCACTTCAATGCCAAGAAGACTTTTCCTGTACTACTCTGAGCAACACTTCACTCTGCCTCCCTGTGTGCGGAAGCTGGGAAGAGTAGCTACTCACATGGAGTTGTGCTGGCTATCGATGTGGTTGTTATCCTGTCAGGAGCCATTGGCTTGATTGCCTCCATAGCAGTGCTGGTCATTACATGCATACGATGGAAGCGCATGTAAGTTTTACTCAATTATTGTGTCACATGTAAATAGTCATGTTGCCACATAGTTAATACGTATGTCGGAACATGTAGCAGCAACATTTTGCCCTATTAGCAGCTACCGAAATTTGAGTCATACTGTGCAAATGTCCTTGCATGGGATAACGTCTTCTAGCCAACTACTTGCTATGCTTGACCATTGGTTGAATTCTCTCCTTATATGGAATTATGTGGCGTACAGTGGAACATTCCCAAACTCAAGAAGGACACCTCCCTAATTTGGACACTTGACCAAGTCCTATAACATCATATTCATCCCTGAAATGAGACACGACACACATTAGCTGCCTGAGGGTGTCTGTATTAGAAGGGGTCCACCGTATACGTATATTATATGATGGGCATGGTGGGGACTACCTGATAAAGCTAAACAATAAAATTAATGTTCATTACGCCATGGTAATGTTAACTTTGTTTTCTATAGGTTAACCTTCCCGTCAGTATATATTTGTTGTGTACATGACAGTCACACTGATGGTGATAGGTACGTAAGTCATCATTATTCTGTCATTTTGATGTGCTCAGTATATGGGATAACATGCATGTATGAGACATGAGACATGAGCTTTCTGGCAGGTCCAATAATAATTTAATGGGGGTTAGATATGCCAAGCAGACAGTACTAATTTTGTACAGTGCTAAAGCTTCACTATTATAGCTAGTTTGACTTCTAGGTCGTCACGATGATTTCAGCTCTGATATAGCCATTACTGGCAATGTCCATGCATGCATATGAGTGATATGCTCTGTGTGCCAGCAGAAAGTGTCAAAACAGGGGGCGCGGGTCATCCTTTCAGATTTGCACTTGGTAAGCAGAAAGCCTACAGTGGCTGATTTGGGGGGGGGGGGGGGGGGGGGGTAAATCCAGCTAGTAAAGTTAACTGACATCTATTGTAAAAACCAAAACCAATGTCTGACCACATGATGGTGAACTTTATGGTGAATGTAGCTGTTACAAACAAATCTTCACCCCTTTACTTTGTATTCCTCTCTACAGCTGTGTTTGTCCTAATCAACTACACTGACAGAACTTCACTGTACTGCAGTTCAGAATATTTGATCACTTTTGAGATGGGAGACGTCCAATTTGTTGGTCCAACTGCCTTTTGCACCTTGACAGGTCTGGGGTTTCTGGAGTTGTCTGTGGTTATAGACATATGAATGCAATGCTATAGATAGATAGATAGATAGATAGATAGATAGATAGATAGATAGATGGATAATAGATAGATAGATAGATAGATAGATAGATAGATAGATACTAGATAGATAGATAGATAGATAGATACTAGATAGATAGATAGATACTAGATAGATAGATAGATAGATAGATAGTAGATAGATAGATAGATAGATAGATAGATAGATTTCTTAAGTCACATCAGATGCACATGCAGCATCGGGCCACGCCACGTGACAGTCAATACAAAGTATGCAGAATAAAATATGCTTTAAAGAATCACAATTCTTCCATGTCAAGCTACGCACTCAAGTCTCATCATTCCCAGGCCACCTCTCCAGTCTTTGATTGCTTATACAGCATATTCATGACTGCATGGAGCTGGCAAAGGTTTGGGAAGGAGGCTACACTGCAAAAAGAGAAGGTTGTTTTAACCAGGCTCTGATCACCGGAAAAGACACACAAGGTAAGGTTGCAACTCAGTGCCTCCTCCACTGTGGTGATCATGGAATGCACAAATGTTGTTCTTAATCATATGTATGTGATTTAATTGTTTACCCATCTGTATGTCTGTTGGAGGGCCTATAATAGTTGTTTGGCATTGAAGCAGCAACTATGGCAACTGTTCATCAGTAGAATTGCTAGGAGTGCAGCTGCATGCACTTCAGATAGCATTCCTATAGTTACCTGGAACTAAGAAACTTGACCTAGGTTATTTCAACAGGCCTACTAGGATTTCCCATCTAATAGGATTGCACTTGTGTGCTCATTCCTTGATCACCACAGTGGAGGAGGTACTGAGATGCAACTGAGGTGACCAAAGCCTGGTTAAAGCAATCCATCTCCCTTTACGTGTATAAATGTACATGTTTGCCTCCTCCTCTGCAGGAATATTGTTCTTCTACGGTCTACTTCAGCTTACTGTGTGGTGGTTCTGCCACGTGGTGTCCCTATTTTGGGAGATACAATTCCCATTTCATGCTAGATCTTTTAAAACTGCAGGCCACGTAAAGTATATCCACATTGCGATGGTGATCGTGGGACTTGTCCTGCCAACCCTGCCAGTAATTGTGGCCTTTACTGCTGGGACTCCTAGCACAAGGGGGTTTGGAATGACCAGATTCCCTCCCATCCTGTGTACCAGCTTGGAAAGTAACTCCGCATTCTACTCTCTGGTCTTACCCATCAACATTCTTATTGCCATTGGAGTTCCCCTGGTTATCGTTATATCCTGGACCATTCACAAGGTACACACACCCTGTACTGGTATATCTTGTGTACAGTGACACCCCTTAACTGCACACTAGTGTACCATCTTTGCATCTTGACATATTGTTAACACTTTGATAGGGTGCCGGCAAAAAGTAGAAATAGCTAGAAAGGATTAATTGAGCCGAATTTTGAACATTGTCGGAATCATTTACCACTAGCTATAAGACACTCATGACGAGTTATCCTACATATTAAAGTCCACATTTGAGTGTGTGCATGCATGCACTGTCCAAATGTGCTCTAGCCTCCGCCTCAAACACCTGTAAGTTTGTGGCCAGGCATTTATAGGTTTTGTATATTTCAATGCTGTTTCCTCACAATAATGGATGTGGCCTGCATGCATGCAGTTCAGCTTCACTAAATCAGCCACAAAACGTGTAGGACTTCTGTTGTAATACCCTCACACGCTGAAGAATGCTTTTGAGACTGGATGTATAGTTCAGTTTGTAAGATACTCCATTTTGTGATGGTCTTTACTTTTGCAACGACCACAAATCTAACGTATATTATTGTTATCCCCAATTGCAGCACCAAGGCTTGTTCAGAGTGAAGCATTCCAAGAATCCTTTCAAGATCGGAACTGCTGAGCGAAAAAGTCTGATCATTCTGTGCTATTGTATTCTAATGGGAGTGGTTGCGCTCACAGCATTCACCGTCAATACCAGATCTAGAAATGGAAAGTTATTTGTAGATGCAATAGCAGCATACTGGCTGTGTGAGACTGCTGGTCTCAATCCTGAGAATTCCTGTGACAGACTGAGAGATTCATTTCAACAAATGTCAAACCCAGGATTAACATCAACCTCTTACATCCTACTGGGTATATTCCCTGCTGTGAATCTCGTCTTTGCGGTTAACGTCAGGGAGATGAAGCAGAAATTCAAGACCTGCATGGCGTGGCCGATTTGCAATATTCCACCCCAGAAAAGAATGAAGTACAATAACAATTAACTCCACATATTATGTATCATTATCGTGTTATGCAATAAGTAATAATACCAAACTTAGAGCTATATTTTTAGAGCTAGATTTGCATTGTTTGTTCACTAAAATTGAAGTTTGTATGACTTGTATACGACTCAAGTTTTAATCCTGGGAACAAGGCTAACTAACCACATCCCCATAAAATATCGTCTGTCCACTTGATCCTCGGCAGTGATACATCTCTCCTAACAACTACCGTAGTTGCAGTTAATTTCGCGGTGTGGAAATTTTCGCGGTATTCGCGGATGAAGTAAGACCGCGAATATTAAACGCGCGAAATATTTTTCCACAGCTAGCGCTAGGCATAACAGTTACTGTCCTTCGTATTCCTGGGCTCACGCTCACACAGTAGCCCTTCCCCGGCAGTTGCATCGCTGTAGACGTGGTAGCCACGCATATACACAGCTCGATCGCTAACTCGTCCTCCATCGGCGCGATCGCACGTAAAAACATTTTTTCGCGGGAGGTAATCAGCGAAAATTTCCCTCCTCGAAGTATTTGTGTGCTACGTTTAGTGGCTAGACCGCGAAATTATTGCCTCGAGAAATAATCGGCAACTACGGTAGCTACTGAACTTTGCACGTGCAGTCTTCGAGCAAATAACTGACTGATGAATATAATTATACCTATATAGCTAGCTATAGGCAATGAATCCACAGGAACGTCAGTTGTGCACTTAATCTGAAATGATTACCGTTTACTGTGTGAGCCTATTAATTAAAGCCTTATAGCTACATCTGTTCATTTGAGAAGTATAAAGCCAAGTCGATGCATAGAGTACGCATTTGCAAGTCCGTCAACGAAATGTTTACACGATGAGTGGGGAAGATGAGACAACATGCGTGGAGTTAACTGCACTGGAGCAGATCAACGGATCGCAGCAGATCAACAGATCGCAGCAGATCAACGAATCGCAGCAGATCAACGAATCGCAGCAGATCAACGAATCGCAGCAGAACAACCAGACATCTTTCGCTGCAGCGCTCAGCGACAAAACTGGCCATAGCACTCAGGATAGCGGCAAACGAAAATGGCCGCGCTGGGTCCAACTGCGCACTAGGCGCGAAGGTAGTATGCTGGACGGGTGTAAGAACCCTTTATGCAAGTTGCTGAAGGTTCTGCTGCTTTCGGTCGTTGCGGTGGTTATGCTTCTTCCAACCGTATTCTACCACTTACCATTGCCGGTAAGTTAGCTATTCGTTTATGTAACAGTCATGTGGCTACATGTAGCATGTAGCTGGTGCTATACATGAGCAGGGTTTCAGGGTTGGTGGTGGTGGTGGTGGTGGTGGTGGTGGTGGTGGGGGGGGGGGGGGGGGGGGGGGGCTACCATGCTCTCTCTCCTCATGGAATTATGCCCCATAACAGATGCATGATTATGAGGACATTTTGTGTGATTCTTGCTCTCAGAGGCATTAAGATGCTGTACTCAGGATTTTTTCCCCCCAATGATGGATGGACGATGGATGCACAAACTTGTGGGACAAGCCTGAGCGACTGCATGTGACATACGGTAGAACAGTTGTGCGTACATGACTGTCATCAGATGGCTGGCGGGTGACTCGGTTGCTAAAGCATTCGACTAGCTAGCCAGCTGCTCATCGAAAGGTTGCATGTTCCAATCCCACCAGGCATTTTCTTTCTCTCCTAGGAGAGAACTCGATCAGCTCTCATGGTGTTCAGGCAATGCATTTTCGCCTGAAATAGTTCACACCACATCCTTCGGAGTGGATGCAATGGCATCGGTCCCTCGCTAGCCACGATCATGGCAATAAAATAGTACTATGCAATCTGGAGTATGGAGGACTACTTTATGGCAATGACGACAATTTGAGGTGCTCATCACTTTAAATTACATGCTGTAACAATTCAAGTTCTTCATCTCAATTGTAGCAACCATTACTGTACTTGTGTCAACGAGGTTAAGCCTTTGCTTATAGCCTGATGTCTGCTGCACGGTCAAAACAGAGTTAGTCCATACTATAACATATCAACTTGCTTCAGGGCAACTCTACCAAACAATGCACACATAAACAGATCAATTGCTTAATCACTAAGTTCTGTAAACACTACTTATAATTAGTACAATCAAGTTATTTAAGAATGCAAGAAGAGCCGCTACACTTATTATCATGAGCTGTAGAATGTTAGCTACAAGTGCAGCATCGCTACCAAACAATGCTCACACAACTAGATCAATTATACTGATTGACCGCTATAGGGCTGCAAATTGAGTAAACAAAATTAAGATAATTAAGTCGAGTATGTGGAAGCTACAATCAAGTTATCTAAGAATGCTAAAGTGCAGCTGCACTTCTTAACACCATGCATGGCCTTCATAACAATCATCCTAAAGGTTTACCAGGCACAACAGCTAATGTCAATGCTTGAAGGCAGCTGTGCAGCTGCTCAGTTTGCATTCACAATAGAAAGTAGCTACTGTCCCACTCATGCAACGATGATTAGTACTATGCAATAGTAGATTATAGATTTATGGCAATGACGACAATTTAATAAGACTGAATTTGCTCACCACTTTAAATTACATGTACGTCGTACTACATAGAGTCTACCGACTCTGTGATACTCACTGCAACAATTTCTTAATCTCCATTGTAGCAACCATTACTGTAGCTGTAATGGCAACACAGCTGTACTGCTCAGTGACTCACGTGACCCTCAACGAATCAGATGCGTCAGAATCGATGACATGTCTGAACATTTAATCGCCATTTTTCCAAGACCAACGGCTGTTTCGGCTCAGTGGTTAGTGCTAAGTAACCGTGCGTTGTCTGAAACCAAACGGCTTGGGAACGAGACCATGATCTAGTATACCCTATGTGTATGTACGTTTAGTTTAGATACCAGTTTGCAGTGCATTATGGGGTTTAGTGCACTAGGGCAATCTATTTAACGGTTAATAATGCACTCACCTTCCGCTCGTGCATTATCCGCCGCCCTCAACCGGTAACTAGATTGCCCTCGTGCACTAAAAACCCGTAATTCATTGCAAACTGGTATTTAAATAATACTTAAACCTACACCTACGTATTACCATATAGCAACTACCCAAATGACGTGTGTCCTGCGCAAACTACACATACAGGGAGGTTAGCGTAAGCAACCAATTATCGTGCAGTACCTATTATATATATCGCACAGCTCCAAAAGAACTGCAAAGCCCCTCAACTATTTGGTAGCTTATGTTATGTGAACGGAAGCACAGCCCGTGCCATAAGTTGGAGACCGTCAGCTGTCGTTACCTGCCTTTCTGTGCCTATCTGTACCATTCTCTGTAAGTTTTTCATTCATAATGGAGGATATGCTCTCTGCGCGATAATTGGTGTGAACAGTTTCTATACGGCTACACGATAATATGTAACACTGCGCGATAATACGTACAAAACAGCTCTTACTGCTTACCTGAGAAAAATTAGGAACTAAATGAGATATGACTGAAGCCCACGCTTTGAAATGCAAGTTCGTGCATGTTTGAAGTTCGTAAGATGTTTCTACTTGGAGCTGTAGACCCAGGTACAAATCTGTGTGATAATATCGGTTGCTTACTCTAAGTGAATCAAATTCTGGTGTAAATGTGACACTAAATCGTTGTTGTGGTATAATTATAGATCAGTCTATCAATGCGACTCGCTTCATTGATTTAAAAGGAATACCAAAATATTAATCACAGCAGGCAACCATGCACCTGAAAATAGGTTAGTCATATCTTTAACCTGAAAATTTTATAGCAGCTATGAGCCTGTTTTACTCTTTGTAATGACTTTGGTTATGGCAACTATTTCACCATTCCATGCAGAGCACAGAGTGAACTGCATCCTAATGCCCGTCTTCATCCACAGGTAACTGCTGATGGAAATCAGACCAACTTGTCCAGTGTCCCTACTCCTGATACTTGCACTGAACAACTAGCCAGAACAGAAGCTGTGAATTGTTCCTCTGGTGTTGCGTACACTCAACCAACTTGTCAAGAACATCTGCTACCACTCCAAAGCTGCTTACCTGACAGGCTGAGCAGCAGGGATGTTTACATTTCAGCTACCAACCAGGAAGCAGTAGAAGCACAAGCAATCGAACTTCTGAGTAACTTGGACCTTCTAAGTCCTAGCCCAGAGTGTCGAGCTGCTGTCCAGCCATTCTTGTGTTTATACTTATTTGGGTTGTGTGACAGCCGTGGCAGAGCCTACCAGCCCACGTTCGAGGAATGTGTACTCATCAGCACAGATGTGTGTGCATCCGAGTGGGCTACAGCAAACAGCTTACTCGCACTGCGTGGATCATCTCTGCCAGAGTGTGCATCCTTCCCAAGTACTGCATCAGCCATCAGTGGTAATTGGTTGTTCAACCCTCTCTTATATATTATTTGATATGCTCGCCACACACAATTACATGATACTATTTCATCTTATTACATTCAGGAGGAGGTAGTGGTGGGGAGGGTGGGACAACCATCCCACCTCTACCATCAGCAGGATTGGCTGGGCAGGTCAACTGTAGCACACTTCAATGCCAAGAAGACTTTTCCTGTACTACTGTGAGCAACATTTCACTCTGCCTCCCAGTGTGTGGAAGATGGGAAGAGTACTCACACGGAGTTGTGCTAGCCATCGACGTGGTCGTTATCCTGTCAGCAGCCATTGGCTTGATTGCCTCCATAGCAGTGCTGGTCATCACATGCATACGATGGAAGCGCATGTAAGTTTGGTACAGTGGATTGATTTTCAATGTTGAAGTTAAAGCATGTGAAAATTTAATAAAGACCAGTTGTGTAGCAATTGAGCTGGCAGATGAGTGTAAGCCTCAGGTTCTCCATACAAAGGGATGGGCATCTATAGTTGATGCATGTCCTACATGCATTGCAATTATTTTGCAATAATTATTAGCACAGTCTCGTGCAACTTAATTCATGTTCGCGGCAGCAGGACAACTATAGGTGCTGGTCTACAGGAAGAGCCTGTCTTAATAAGAACTGTGTTACAGAGTTCAGAGGTTAACTCCCTCCACCATAGCTGGCTTCACTAAGGTGGTAATTTAACCAATCAGCTTGTAGCTGTTTAATATAATTTAGTAACATTCTTTCAATACTTTTGTAGGTTAACCTTCCCATCAGTATTTGTGGTGTACATGACAGTGACACTGCTGGTATTAGGTAAGTCATCATATCAATTTACTATTCAGCTGTAACAAGTAAATCATAGTGTGAGATCACACTAGGTGGATATACCAACATGTATGAGACATGTAGCCTTCAGACCGCAGATGTGGTTCAGATATAGCCTAGCTCGTTTCCAGTCTCACACACAGCTTTTCGTACTGCAGCTTTTCGTACTGCAAGCGACAAAAGTTGGGTGTGGGACTGGGAACGAGGCTAGTTTGCTACCTTCAGCCATTTCCAAAGATACTTGGGAAGTGAGCCCTCATATAATAGACCAACAGTCTCAAAAGATGGCTATATTCTATGAAGACCTCTGTGGGCTCTTGCAACAGAAGCCATTGTGATATAACATATAACACCAGTTTTGATTGTACACGTATTGGTGCTTTCGATTGTACACGTATTGGTGCAACAAAATTATGATGGATGGAACAACCATGCATGAATCATGGGATAGTTCGTACATGCATATATGGTATTATATAATAGCTAGATGCCAGTGTCCATTCCAACATGCAAAGGATATACCTCATCTATGTAGGCACTTGTACAACCCAACCAAGATCCGTTTGAAGTAACACTATACCACATGATCATGTGCGGATAGGAACTTCATGCTACAATTAAGTCTTCTGAATCATATGCCCTCTTTATTCTTATTCTTATTCCTCTTTTCAGATCTGCCTCTCCTGATCACCTACATGGACAGAACCTCACTGTACTGCAGTTCAGAACATTTGATCCTTTTTGAGATGGGGGAAGCCCAGCTTGTTGGCCCAACAGCCTTTTGCACATTGACAGGTCTGTGGTTGCTTGACGGGTCAGCCAAAAAGAGTCAAGGCACCTGTTATAAACAAAGGTTTAGCACTTTACCAACCAGTATAAGCAATGGCTTAACTGTTTACCAACCAGTGACAGCATCTGACTACACCGTCATGATCGCTATCATGCAGTGGTACAAAAACGCACGCAAAATATTTGTGCTGAAACTCACTTTGGTGGCGGTGATACAAGCGCTTTTGTTGTGCTGTCGTCCGCCATTGCTCGATCACTCTCTTCAACAGTGGTTGCCAGTACAGCTCTTATGAAGGCCCCACAAAGATTCTGACCACACAGCTGTGATCACTGTTGTTCACTGATGCTCACATATGTCGATAAACTCACCGCGTTGCTGTTAATTTTGCATGACCAGCTAGTTGCAACCACTTGCAACGCGGCTACAGGAGTGTGGTTGCCCCTTGTTATTATGTATCTTGCAAGGAACATTTAACTGGTTACTGAAGACTCATTGAAGAAGCAGAATTCTTTGCCACACTATAATGTCTTTCCTATACGGTCTTTATTACTTGTATGCAAAGATTGGGGGTGGTAAAGACTGGGGATGGGGCTACACTTACACAATGCTTGCCTCCACCTCTGCAGGAATAGTGATCTACTACGGTCTACTTCAGCTTGTTGTGTGGTGGTTCTGTCACGTGGTGTCACTATTTTGGGGGATACAATTCCCTTTTCATGCTAGATCATTTAAAGAGGCAGACCGCGTAAAGTATATCCACATTGTGATGGTGATCATGGGACTTGTCCTGCCAACCCTCCCCGTAATTGTGGCCTTTACTGCTGGGACTCCTAACTCAAGGGGATTTGGACTAACAAGATTCCCTCCCATACTGTGTACCAGCTTGGAAGCAGATGCAACATTCTACTCTCTGGTTCTACCCATCAACATTGCTCTTGCCATTGGAGTTCCACTGGTTATCATAATATTCTGGACCATTCACAAGGTACATGTTAATCTTAGCAACACTTTTCCAATAGCTCTTGTACTATACAGTCACGTCCTTGTACAATGACATAGTTTAATGTTTCTATAGTGATGCCGGGAAAGTGAGGATCAACCATACACAGAATAATCCTAGGATATGAACCCAAACTTCTGCATGAATGCCACTAGGATCACTGGGAAGAGGAAACTGCACGTGGTATTGCATGCATCTCCATATACACACTGCTAAAATGAAGTGCTACCAAGTAGCTATGTCACTTTTGGAGTGGAAAATTGTTCCAAAAGTGACACACTTGGTGCCGTTTATAGCACCACATTTTTAACAGTCGTATATAGTCGACGTCATGACTGTCAGTGAATCCATTTCTGCAAGCCCTACAAACACATACCAATGCAGTCACACTATCTACAGGTGGTCGCATGCTGCCTCAGTCAATGGCAGTATTAGTTTCAATAGGATCAGCTTCAGCACTCCAAATCATTTTCCTTACAATGTGCATGGTTGAGGCTTACAGCTTTGGTTGGAAGACCATATTTATATCTGTAAGGTAAAAATCTTCCGAACTAAGAGGTGACTGACTCTTTTAGTGAACTGATATTGCACACAGCTTTGTATTATTGCACACAGCTTTGTATTAGCCATTGGCTATCGGTGCGGTTCCTTGCCATGGACATAAAGTTTCATAAAATCCCTGTTCGCAGGAGAAGTTCTATATAAGCTTTATCTGAGGGTCCTTAGCTAGCACTTCTAGTCACTGATTGTACGCACTGCATGTATAAACTTTACTGTTTGATGGCCACAAAACGATTTTCAGTGACCACATAATCTAGGCAATTTAATTGTGATACCTTCACAAGATGAAACTGCTAAATTTCATGTGTAGTCTTATTTTTGGAAGAACTGCATATCAACGTATTGTTATCTCCAATTTGCAGCACCATGGCTTGTTCAGGACGAAGCTTTCAAAGCACCCCTTCAAAGTCGGAACTGCTGAGCGAAAAAGTCTGATCATTTTCTGCTATTATGTTCTATTGGGAGTGATTGCTCTCACAGGGTTCACCATCTCTACCAGAAATGCCGCAATGTTTTCAGACGCAGTAGCGGAATACTGGCAGTGTGAGATCGCAGGTGTCAATTCAGAGAATTCCTGTGACGGGCAGAGGGAGTCATTTGAACAATTTACGTACCCAGGATTAACAGCAGTTTCCTACGTCTTAATAAGTTTATTTTCCGCAGTGAATCTCACATTTGCAGTCAACTTCAAGGAGATAAACCAGAAGTTCAAGACCTGGTGTGGCCGAGCTACAATGTTCTACCCCAGTAAAGAAGGAAGTAGAGACAACAATGGAAGTACTACAAATCATGCTCTCAAACAGCATTGAGAATGGCACAAAATAAATATCTGACAATGGTATTAGAGCTGGATTGTATACAGGAAGGACATTGAGCACACGCTGTTACAATTATTATGCTCATAAACAGTAAACAGTAATCATTGAGAATGGCACAAAACTGTATCCTGTTCGTATTTAATTTATAGGTGATATTTTGCCCACTATAATGTATTCCTGTTCATTTGATGCTCGTTTCCTATTGTACCCAATACTGCATTGTAGCCAATACTGTAAAAATTTAACAATTGAGATGGTGTTTCAATGCTCACATTAGATACAGGTATGTCACGTGACACATATTGATGGGTATCCTATCAGGCCTGTACAGCACCTTTAAGCACTATTCTCAGAATCTAAGTTTATGATGCCATTTTAAAGTTACGTACTCAATAATTTCTGTGGTGCGAAAACAATCCACTTTTGCCTACTTCACTGTATCTAAACAGTACTGACCTTCT
Organism: Axinella damicornis; assembly: GCA_963931865.1. Taxonomy (NCBI): domain Eukaryota; kingdom Metazoa; phylum Porifera; class Demospongiae; order Axinellida; family Axinellidae; genus Axinella; species Axinella damicornis. The sequence goes on along the minus strand of OZ007514.1, from coordinate 11,373,239 downwards.
CAAACATCAATAATTATTGAGTAAGTATGCAAGTACACCGGGTTCAGTGAAACATTCTGAAGTTCGGTTGTTGAGCCTCTGAGCAACTATTGCTGAGCTGGAGACATTTAAGTTTGAAGTTAGTCTGTACCTACAATGAAACATTTCATGCCCTTGATGGCAGCTGGTGATTCCCTCAATGGCAGCTGGTGATACTCAGGGTGTTATTCTGGAACATGAGGGAGCACCCCAATTTTAACAGTGTGAATCTAGTGAATAACGTAACATGCACTGGCATGCAGCTAGTACCTGTACCACACGTCTACTATAGGAAGTTGCCAGCTTCCCCATTTACCATGACAATTATAGAATGGGCGACTGACTGGGAGGTTAGACGCTGTATGTGTGACTGAGAAAGTCTTGGAGTGGAAGGAGGAACTCCTTCGTTTGGCAAACGTAGCTCTCACCCAACCACATGCGGCTTTTGCAGCCTTTACACATGGTTTTGTTCACAAGTTCACCTGCCTGTGAACATCTGCTACAACCCTTGGAGGATATTATCCACTCTAATCTCATTCCTGCCTGGACAGGCAGAGTTCCACCAAACGACTTGGAACGTGAGCTCTTTGCCCTGCCGGCCCGTCTTGGAGGGCTTGGCATTGTCAACCCTGCCAGTTCTTCTTCCAGAGAATTTGATGCCTCTGTCTCCATCTCGGCCCCTCTGAATCACCTCATCAAATGTCAAGTAACTGAGTACTCTGGGGATACCCTTGCAGCCCAAATGCGTGCAAAGCAAGAAGTCCGCAAGCAGAGGCAGGATATCTTGAAGTCCTCTGCTGCCACTCTCAAGGTCACCCTGAAGGCTTCACTGAAACACGCCATGGACCTTGCACAGGAGAAGGGTGCATCAACCTGGCTAACCTCCCTCCCCCTCGAAGATTATGGATTCTCACTCCATAAGGGTGCATTCAGGGATGCTATGGCCTTGAGGTATGGCTGGCTTCCCTCAAACGTCCCCACCAACTGTGCCTGTGGGACCCACTTCATGCACTCTCTTGCCCTAAAGGAGGTTTCCCCTCCATCAGGCACAACGAGGTCCATGACACTGTAGGTGGCTGGCTGTCGGAAGTCTGTAATGATGTCTGCATTGAGCCGACGTTACAGCCCATCACAGGTGAAACCCTCACTGGTGCCTCTGCAATAACTGAAGATGTGCCAGATTGGACATTGCAGCAAACGGTTTCTGGGGGGGGGGGGGGGGGGGGGGGGGGGGGGGTAGCTTTGAACCGGCGTATTTTGCGTATATTCAACCCTCAGGCCCCCTCAAATCGCCAACAAAGCCTTGCCTCCACCTACAAGAAACATGAGAGAGCAAAGATCAGAGCCTATGAACAACGGGTTCGAGAGGTAGAACATGGTTCGTTTACCCCTCTTGTCATGTCCCTCTCTGGTGGATGTGCCAATGCAGCGAACATCACGTACAAGCGTCTGGCCACAATGCTAGCCGAGAAGTGGGAACAACCTTACTGCAGCACACTAGCATATATGAGATGTAAGCTGTCGTTCGCCCTCCTGAGATCATCAATTCAGTGCATACGTGGGGCACGCTCCGCAGGAGGTCGGGCTTTCAAACAAACTCCCCTCCCAACTGACCTGGTTGTGGCAGAAGCAAACATTTCACTGTGAACATTTTCTTAAAACATTTTTCTAACTCACTTGCAGCTATAGCTAGCTAGCTAGCTATATTCATTTCCTGCTCTTCACATTACATTTTTTCACTCCAAAAAAAAAAAAATCATCTTCCAGTGTTTTCATGACCAACAAGACTCCTCGCGTCGTGAAAAACCGTCGCGAAAGTACCACACCAGGTACTCGCAAAACGGGCAAATTGTTTTTCTTTCTTCTTTCTTTTTTTCTTTCTTTCTTTCTTTCTTTCTTTCTTTCTTTCTTTCTTTCTTTCTTTCTTTCTTTCTTTCTTTCTTTCTTTCTTTCTTCCTTCCTTCCTTCCTTTCTTTCTTTCTTTCTTTCTTTCTTCAGACGGGCTAGCTTAACGTAGACTCAATCTCTCATGATGGTTTTCGCACGAAACAGCAGCATTTCGCACCGAGCAGTGCACCTGGCCATCGCTTTTTTGTAACCTCCAAGTTTTCACCAGGCGGCTGCAGCTGCCCACTCAATAACTATGGCTTCTTTAGTCACGCCATTTTCTCGTTTGTACGCATGCGCGATAACTTAGCAACGAACGTATTTATTGCTCAAGATCGCTGAATTAGACTTCATAAAACCGAGGTAAATTCTAAACTCTGGTTACTCTGCGTATAATTTATGTACGTTACTACCTACTGTGTTCTGTGTGTGCCGATTATAAATCTTGCTACTTCTGGTATATTATGGTCTTCAGAGTTCAGACAGGGATTACTGCCTTAGTATTCATCCAGAAAAGGGTTGACTTGGGTCTGATTCTTCAGCCAATGTGAATACCGGAGTCCGTATACCAAAGCAAGGGCTCCTACTACCTGTGAGGGCACCGACTTCTGCTCTGTGATGGCAAATTGCATGCGCTGCTGCTAAAAAAAGACATAAACAAGTAATAAAAAACATTTGAAAATGTAACAGGATGTAGGGATACCAGAACGGCAAAAAGTAAGGAAACATGGCAGGGATGATCACACAAAACAGTGAAGTATACAATCCCCCTACATATCTTTTTCCATTATACACGTATATGGAAAAAGATCTCTGTAGGGGGGTTGTAAGAAGTTGCTTTGGTTAATAAACTAATTCTTATCTCCAATTGCATGCACAGCACCTTGGCTTGTTCAGAGTGAAGAATTCCAAGCACCCCTTCAAGATTGGAACTGCTGAGCGAAAAAGTCTGATCATTCTGTGCTATTGTATTCTAATGGGAGTGGTTGCGCTCACAGCATTCACCGTCAATACCAGATCTAGAAATGGAAAGTTATTTGTAGATGCAGTAGCAGCATACTGGCTGTGTGAGACTGCTGGTCTCAATCCCGAGAATTCTTGTGACAGACTGAGAGATTCATTTCAACAAATGTCAAACCCATCAACCTCTTACATCCTACTGGGTATATTCCCTGCTGTGAATGTCGTCTTTGCGGTTAACGTCAGGGAGATGAAGCAGAAATTCAAGACCTGGCGTGACCGATTTGCAATATTCCACCCCAGAAAAGAATGAAGTACAATAACGATATTAACTCCACATAATTTATTATGTATCATTATCGTGTTATGCAATATTGAGTTTTTAGAGCTAGATTTGCATTGTTTGTCCACTAAAATTGAAGTTTGTATGACTTGTACGACTCAAGTTTTGATCCTGGGGACAAGGCTAACTAACCGCATCCCCGTAAAATATCGTCTGTCCACTTGACCCTCAGATAATCTGGGCAGTGACACATTTCTCCTAGCAACTAGCTACTGAACTTTTGCACGCACAGTCTTTGAGCAAATAACTGATGGATACTTATAGGCATTGAATCCACACAAATGTCAGTTGTGCACTACTAATGTTTGTCTGTAGTAAAAGAGGCGTGTAAAGTTCCTAGCCCTCTGTCGAAGTGGCTAATTGGCAACTCTTGGTTGCTGTCAGTTTCTGAGTGTTTTCACTGCTCCCAGCTCATGAACTTCTAGTCCACGACCGTCTGTGTTGCAATTCTGTTGAACGAAGAGGTGTATCTCCTTGGATCCTGTTTACTGGAGGTGTCGTCTGTTAGTGGCTGAGCGAGCTGCTGCCAAGTTCCAACCTAAACTCAAGCATGCTAGTCACGTGCACATGGTCTGCCAGATACCTGCTCTGAGGTGTGTGTACTCCCCAGAGTGTTGTGTGTACTCTTCCGATCATGGTGGGATGGGTAGCCCTTTTGGTGCGGGATGCCGACAGGCTGAAGTTTGCCGGAGTCTTTCCAGTGCTATATAGGTGGGCTCACATGGCGAGTGCCAGTGTCTATACTTGTCATGGATGGGAGGGTAGCCCCTTCAGTGCCTGCTGCCGACACTGGGAACCCTGTAAAGGAGGCTGCAGTTTCAATGAAGTCCCAGCAGTGAACACCTTGACTTTGTTTATGTGTATTTTTGTTCTGTATGTGGCATGTATGCCTCCCTTCACCGGGGTCTCAATTACACTTTGACTTGACTTGACGTATACCGTTTTACTGTGTGAAGCCTTACACATCTCTTGATTTGAGTATAAAGCCAAGTCGATGGATAGAGTACGTCACGCCAAGTCCGTCAACGAAATGTTTACATGATGAGTGGGGAAGATGAGACAACATGGGTGGAGTTAACTGCACTGGAGCAGAACAGCGAATCGCAGCCGATCAACGGATCGCAGCAGATCGTGAACGGATCGCAGATGAAAGAATCGCAGCAGATCAACAAATGGCAACAGATGAACGAATCGCAGCAGATCAACGAATCACAGCAGGTCAACCAGCGGCTAGTCGCTACAGAGTCCAACAACGAACCTGGCGCTGAGAAATATAGCGAACGAAAACAGCGCTGGCGCCCTATGCGCGTCAGTTCGTATACGAGTTCCTGAAGGCTGCGCTGCTTTTGGCGGTTTGTGTGGTTGTGCTTTTTCCATCCATCTTCTACTACTTGCCACTGCCGGTACGTCATTCGTTTATCATGGACAATGTATAGCAACCGCTCAATAGCATCAGGATGCTACCCACAAGCCTGGAAACTTGCAAGGATAGTTCCAATCCATAAATCGGGTGACAAAGCCACCCCCACTAACTACAGACCAATATCGATTTTGTCAATTGTCAGTAAAGTATTGGAACGCCATGTCCACACAGTTGTCTCCAACTTCCTTGCTGAAAATGCACCTATATCTCCATGCCAATGGGGCTTTATGTCCCATCTGTCAGCCACCTCTGCACTCTGTTCAATTACGCACAACTGGTCCCAGGCACTTGATGGTGGAAACGAAGTCTGCTCAATTTTCTTCGACATACGTAAAGCTTTTGACAGTGTCCCACATGTTCACCTGTTGGACAAGCTGGCTGCGCTTCATTTGGACCCAAGAATCATTGCATGGCTTCACAGTTATCTGATGGGCAGATCTCAGCTTGTTGTTGTTGGGGGTGAGCAATCTACCTGCCTTCCTGTTATTTCCGGCGTACCGCAGGGCTCAGTGTTAGGCCCACTCCTCTTTATAGTATACATCAATGATGTTGCAACTCGAATTTCTCCATATAGCAGAATCTCCCTGTTTGCTGATGACATGACTCTCTACCGCACCATTTATGTCCCAGCTGACTACAACATACTTCAGGATGATGTTACAGCTATTTCTCAGTGGGTTGATGACAACTACTTGACTTTACATACTGGTAAATGTTGCCTGATGTTTGTTACCCGCAGGCATTCACTCTCTAATCCCCCACCTCCGCTGTATCTGGGCACTTCTCCCTTAAACCAGGTGAACTCAGTCAAATACCTTGGAATCATGCTAACCTCAGACATGTCCTGGTCCCTCCAGGTAACTCGTGTGAGCACAAAAGTTAGGAAACTGACCGGGCTACTGTATTGCCGATTCTATCGATATTCCTCTCCCGGTACCCTAACTAAACTCTATGTGACTTACATTCGCCCCCACTTCGAATACGCGGCTGCAGTCTGGGATCCTTATCTTATTAAGGATATCAATCTGCTGGAGAAAACACAGAGATTTGCACTAAAAGTTTGTGCCAAGAACTGGTCCCTCTCGCATGATGAACTGCTGAGTCACCTACAACTCCCTCCTCTCTCAGAACGCCGTTCCCAGGCCAAGTTATGTCACCTATTCAAAATCATGCACGGTTTGGAAGACTTTCCTGCAGCACCTGTCAAGCTGAAAGAACTCCACTACAGTACAAGATCTGACAACTCCCAGCTTCTCCAGCCCCTGTACTCCAGGACTTCCCAGTTCCAGCACTCGTTCTTTCCTCACGCAATATCATTGTGGAACATGTTACCTGGGGACTCTGTGAGTAGTTCATCTTTATCTTCATTCAAACATTCACTGCTATAGTATATTTTTGTAATTTTGTTACGGATGCATGCCTGTATTAGCTTACTGCTACTCATGTAACCCCTGTAGCTGGCACTGCTGCAATAAAATTATTATAAAGAAAAAAAAAAAAAAAGAAAAAAAAAATAGCTAGCTATCATGGATTCATGGTCCAGTGTTTCATACAGTTGACTCGGGGGGGGGGGGGGGGGGGGGGGGGGGGGAATCTGGATGCTTGACATGACATTGTTGGGCGAGCCTGAGCGAGTAGCTACATGTGCAGAACATGGAGCAGTTGTGTGTGTAGACACATTATGCATGCATGCAGTCGAGCACTGTTTCAGATGTGACTGAGCATATGCAGTCGAACCTCCGAAGAGAGGACACTTTTGTCCTCTCTTCGGAGGTTGTCCCTATCTCGGAGGTTCACCATATTTTGATCTCATATCATCTCTACAATGTATAAAACGATAAGAGTAATGATAATGACTGTCAGTATTGAAATTAAATGTTGGAAAACAGCATGATTACATGTGGTTCTGAATGAATCAACTTGGAGTAAAGCACAATAACGTATGAACAACTGTTATGAGTGTGGAAATAGTCATGTAGTGTTGTCTGTCTTGTTGAAGCATGCTTTAGTTCCACAATCCTGTCAATCGTGCAACCAATAGACATGACTTCATCTCCATGCCCTTTAAATTCTAGAAATTGACTCCAAGGCAACTACAGCCTCCTAGTAACTCTTCAGCTTGAGGGGTTCTTGTTCAGTAGTGTCATCTTCTTCATCGTCACTGTCTCTACTGACCCAACCGTACATTGACAAGATGAAGGGATTGGTTGACTCTTTGACAGCATCTGGACTTGTATAGATCTAAATGTGGGTCATACTGTTCGTCTGGAAACTGCATTGAACACTGTTATTGCGTGCGGCATGCTATTGTTTACTTTTGGCGCGTGCGTGTGGTACGCGGTTTGTCTATTTTTAGGGTGTCGTTTCCTTGGTGTCCGTTATTTAGAGGCAATTTTGTATTGTAAAGTGCAGTAGGGAGCGTGGATCTTGTCCGCTGTCCTGAATCCAGAAGCGTCCACTTCTCGGAGGTTGCTTTGGTATTACAACTATGGTAATTTCAATCCGTAACACGGACTGTGTCCGCTGTACATGTAGGGAGGTTGTCCGCTTCTCAGAGGATCCGTTAACGGAGGTTCGACTGTGACACCGGTTATTCAAACCAGTTACGAAGTCTAGCATGTCCAATTCTTGGAGCAGCTGGGATACGAAACCAAGACCCTCTGAATACTAGACTAAGTGTGCATCACATGAGGGTTGTTCCGATGATTGTATCTAAGGTGCAATTGAAGGCAGTATGCATGATGTATAGCTATATACATCCCGCTTTCCAATTATCAAGAGTTAATCATGATCAATTGCTTAAGCCTGTGGCACTGTATCTATAGGTGGTTTCTAAATGTCTGTTAGTTTATCCACTATAGCTGCTTTGAGTGCCACAAATTGCTGTGCCACTATCTGCCTGGGATTGTGGTACGAGAACCAGTGAACCATGAACTTGATCGTTGCATGAGAATTTAAAACCAATTTTTTCCTATCATCCTAATTATTGTTATGGTTTAAGATTGAAGTCTGTTTTAGCTGACTAGTACTGTGGTAATTTGCACATCACACTGTGCCAGACAGTATTTTAGTTTTTTGTGGCATAGCAGCGCCTTGAAAGCAACAAATTAATGTTCGTAGAGGACACCTCCCCAACCTTTTATTTGCCACCTTAGTTTATCCTCTAAGCATGCACGGTAACATAGCTCTCAAGGATTATATATCACTGTAAAAGGGTTGTTTTTACAGGCCTCTTGTCACCATAATTGCATCTTAGTGCCTCCTCCACTGTGGTGATCAAAGAAAGCTACAGATGTTGAGTAGCTAAAAAATGTTGAGTAGCTTCACTTTTAATATAGTGCAGTGCAAAAATGATCTGCTTGAATGCACATTGTTTGGAAGTGCAGCTGCATGCACTTCTATAATTGTAGCATTCCTATACTCTGGAACTAAGAAACTTGACCTCAACAGACCTACTAGGTTTTCCTATCTTAAATCGGCGGGGGGGGGGGGGGGGGGGGGGGGGGGGGGGGGTGATAGCCAACCCCAGCCACTAGTTGCCTACTGGCTTCCCCTTGGCAAGAGGAATGCAGGTTTGGTTTGGTTTGGTAATACTGCAGGCTGAGCCACTCCCCCAAAGCGGCAGAGAGGACGAGCAAGGCCATCACAAAGAACACAGAGCACACATAGCAGCAAATGCAGCACCATATATAGCCGTAGTGATGCACGCCACTAGTCACATTAGTGCAGCACAATATATAGCAGTAGTGATGCTCGTCACTATACTGTACAAAGAGAAGGGTTGTTTAAACCAGGCCGTGGTCACCTCAGTTGCATCTCATTGCCTCCTCCACTATGGTGATCAAGGAATGAGCACACAATATTGCAGCCAACTTTGGATAGGAAAACCTAGTAGGCCTGTTGAGATAACTTAGGTCACAATACTATATATACCAGTGTATGCGGCTGCACTTCCAAGCAATGTGCATTCAAGCAGATCACTTACACTGCTTGCATGCATGTAGTCACAGCAAATGCATTCCTAATTTCCTATACTCCGGAACTAAGAAACTTGACCTTGGTTTTCAGATTCCTATCTGATAGCTACTAATAGGATCAAAGTAGGCTTGTGTGCTCATGCCTAAGTGATCACCACCGTGGAGGAGGCACTGAGATGCAACTGAGGTGGTTAAAACAACCCGTAATAAGGTCTTTCAAAACTTAGGTACAAGGTGAAGGACTGCTAATTTGGCATGGCCTCTAGAAGCTTCCCCTTAGGTTGCAAATCACATGTACAGCTACCAAGTATGGCGCGGGAAGGCTAACAGATAGTGGAAGCAAGTCTGCATATAGCAGTACATGCTTGAGGACTCATATTGAGCAGATCTCTCACCTCAGCCTCCAGCACAACTATCTCCCAACACACTGTTGCCTATTGTACGGCAGGTCGAATGCTGAAATGCATATTAGATGCACAAGAATCTGGGGGTTGTTTCATGGTTCTATGTTTGTGGTTCACACATGCCTGCATGCATAAAAACAAGCAACCCCCAGATTCTTGTGCATTTATAGGCATTTCAGCACTCAAGACCTGTTGTACAATGTACAATAGGCGACAATGTGTTTAGAGATAATTGTGCTGGAGGCTGTGGTGGTGGATAGTGAGAATGTCCGCTCAGGCAATGTGCGAATCAACGCAGGCCGGTTATCCCACCCTCTGGGGATCTCCACACTTATTCTAGGAAGTACATGTGAGAGAGAGAAAGACAGCTGGAATCAGCTCAGTCCTCTAGCTGGTGCTACTGTATGCAGACTTGTTTCTGCTATAGGTCCTCTGCTGTGGGTCCATTGGGTCAGTGGTATAAGAGCATCTGACAGGTATTTTGGGTTAGAATCCGTCACTGTAAAAGAGAAGTGTTGCATGTTCACCAGGCTCTGGCCACCTCAGTAGCATCTCAGTGCCTCCCCTGCTGTGGTGATCAAGGAATGAGCACACAAGTGCAGCCTATTTCCACCCCATTAGTATCATATCTCTGATAGGATATCCCATTAGGCCTGTTGAAATAACCGTAAGGCTAGTTCAAACTTGGAGGAGGAAAGCTGGAATTACATTCCCCGGCCCAAGCACAGCTTATCGTCCAAACGCTGTATGTGCTTGGGCCGGGGAACAAGGCTAGCACTCTATGAAACTATGTTGCAGTTGCTTCATAAATCTACTTACCTGACCGTGACTCAGCGTGAGTATTACCAGGCTGTGAATACATAAACACGACAATGCACACTCTCACCAGCTGGCAAGTATTAACTTGGTCGCTTCCCACGAAACTCTTCTGCATGCATTCACGTATGCACTAGCTATATAGGATGATAACTTAGCTACCCACAACCATTTTGACTGTATCACTGTGCAAAACTGGGAGGTGTAGTGATTATTGGTCTATAATAAATACCCACCATGGTACTGGTACTCGATACCCAGCTAGCTTAGCTGCTTATAAAATATTGGTATTGATACAAATTGTTGCGAATATTGAGTACAGCAGGCAATGATATGTCTGAACAGATGTCATGTCTTTCACAGGAAGCAAAAACTAAAATGATTCAGCGATGGCCTATCATATCCCACCTCTCAAATAAGCAAAGAAACAAGAGGCTACACGTCCTCAGGAGGTGGAGCCCCTTGTTTCTTTACTTTTTCGAGAGGTGGAATATGATAGACTATTGTAGCGCGGTTCCCGAAATCGCGCAGGGCACAGATGTTGCACCAATGTAAAAAGTGTGTCAAAAGTGATCAGGGACAACCATAAACTAATTAGAAGACACAAAGCTACAGACGACCTGGCTACTCTGCATACAATGTTTCATTCACAGTTAATCATAGCAGTGTCGCTACACTGTCCCCCTCCTAGAGTCATACGTCTCGGATGGCTCCAGCTCGAACGCAATCTGTCCGTACAGAATCGGAGTTTTACGGGGCGGGTACACCTCAGCTCACTTGACTGCAGCCCTTCCACCTGAGCAGGTGCAACACACTCCGAGTGAGGGGGTAGGCTGATTGTAGTGTCCAGGACAGCACGATACGTCTTTGCTGAGGCTACGCTGCAACCCTCCTCCGTCCTTAGCAGGGGGATCTCATCACCATTCAGGTAGAGAACGCTATCCCTCAGGTCCAGCCCACAGCCATGCAGCTCCAAAAAGTCCAAACCCAGTATGCACTCGCCTTGGATGTCTGCAATCCACATGGGATGCACCACCTCCTGTGAACCTATCCTCACACGGAGATCCCCTTTTCCAAGAATGGGTGCCTTCTCACCAGTCACTGTGCGGAAGGACTGGCTCACTGGTTGGATGGTCTGCTGCTGCTGCTCTGGTAGAATACCCGGTCTGATTATGGAGATGTTACTCCCCGTGTCAATTGTGAACTGACAGGAATGTTCCTCCACACTACCTGCAACTGACAGATTGTCAGGTCCATGCAATACTCCAGTTTTAAATATATCAGTTAGGGCTTTGGTAGTAGTAGCCGAGCTTCGCCCTCCAAGCTCGGCTACCGGCCGTTTCCCTGGTCCTGGTGATCAGGGTTGGCTGCAGCAGGTGTCGTGCCCCCAGTGGGCTTCTTCTTGCAATTCCTTTGAATATGACCGGTTCCACCACAGCCCCAGCAAGTGACCTGCTTCTGAGAGCGAGTTCTCTGGGGGTATCTCCTTAGTAGGCCTCTCTGTGGCTGTGGCCTCATCTCTGTAGAAAAGAAACGTTGGATTAGATTCAAGCAATGTTGCAATTCTTCCAGAAACTCTGGGCTTGCGCCCGTGATCTCCGTCCTCTCCTGCTGCTGGGACTGCAAATCACTCTCACGGTCCAGTTGCGCAGCTCGCACTGACTTCCCTCGCTGTCTGCTTGCCAATTGGTAAGACTCAAGCTCCAATGCAGCTTCCAGCGCGAGCTGCAAGGTCTCGGGACGGCTCTGCCGAACCTTCAGCTTGATGTCTTCGTCCGTCAGTGAATCAATAAACTGATCCTTGGCCAGCAGTTCTAGCATCGCTGGAGCCGCATCTGCGTACGCCAACCTGGCCAGCCGCTCAATGTCCTCCATTAGTTCAGCCAACGTCTCCTCCCTTTCCCTTGTTCTGTTTCTGAGTTTCATCCGATGAAGCTCGGCTTGGTGTGCCGTACCAAACCGGTTCTCCAACGCTGTGACGAGGGCCTGGTAGTTGCCACGGCGCTCAGCAGGCAGGTTGGAGAGAACAGTCAAGGCAGCTCCCCTCAGGCTCACGGCTAGTAGAGTGGCCTTCTCCTCTTGGTTCCAGTTGTTGAGGTGAGCAAGCATGCCAAACTGGGTCACGTAGGCGTCCCATGAGGACCGACCATCGTAGAGAGGAGGCCGCTGTGTGGCGCCTGCTCGGCGCACACCGCCACTGTCTGAACCTGTAGAAAGAGGCGAAGAAGAAGGAATAAATGCAGTGGCTCCAGGCCTCAGTGAAGGGGAAGGCTTGGTCCCTGTCGACGTCTGCTCTGCCTCAGACTGCCTCTGCTGCACCCCCTCCGGCTGAGAGCTCCTCAACGCTAGCAGCTCGGTCCGGAACTCGGCTTGCAACTCTTTGCGAAGAGATGCCTGGCCCTCCTGCCATTCCTCTGACAGCTGACGGTGCATCCCCTCAAGGTTTGCCTCGGCACCCTGCAAGCGTCCTTCCATTATCTCCTTGGTCTCCATTAGGTCATCTTTAATGGCGTCCATTCGCTCCTCCGCCTCGCGCTGCTGCTGTAGGATGAGCTTGCCCTGGAGCTGTTGCTCTTCCATCAGGCGGTTCAGCTGCTCCGACTGCTGCTGGGCCATGGCCTCATGCCTCCGCCGCTGCTCACCAGCTAGCTCCTCCTGGCGCTGCCACTGTTCCCTGGCTAGCTGCTCCTGGCGCTCCAGCTCTAGCTCCTGGCGCTGCCGCTGTTCCGCGGCTAGCTGCTCCTGCCGCTGTCGCTGCTGCTCCACTAGGCCAACGAGCTTTGCCAATTGCTCCTCCAGCTCCTGCTGCTTGGAGGCCGCCCTCGTAGCCATTCCTGCTTCTCCGGACACAGTATTAGCGTTCTTGAGGGTCTGACTCGACAGTGGCGCGATGTCGGGACGAAACAATCCCACTTCTGACACCAATTGTAGCGCGGTTCCCGAAATCGCGCAGCAGCAGCAGAGTTCCACCGTCGAGTCATATATAAGGTTATAGCAGCTTCTCACATGATACAATGATGGGGCTTTAAATACAGGGCACAGATGTTGCACCAATGTAAAAAGTGTGTCAAAAGTGATCAGGGACAACCATATACAATAATTAGAAGACACAAAGCTACAGACGACCTGGCTACTCTGCATACAATGTTTCATTCACAGTTAATCATAGCAGTGTCGCTACACTATTGCTAAATCATTTGAGAAAGGTTGCTTTCTTGCATATTTATGTGAGCCTTCTTTGTATGCTACAAAATGCCTTTGTTTGACAACACGCTACCCAATTGCGTACTTAGATATCACCAATACAAGTTTAAATTAATGCCGCAGTATTGTCCCAGAGCACTGATTGGACCATCCTAATATCGTTCTTCATCTGCAGGTTAATGCTGATGGAAATATGTCCATGGAAACTGGAAATCAGAGCAACATGTCCATTGTCCCTACTCCTGATACTTGCCCAGAGCAACTAGCCAGAACAGAAGCTATAAATTGTTCATCTGATGTGGTGTACACTCAACCAACTTGTCAAGAATTTCTGCTACCACTCCAAAGCTGCTTACCAGATAGGCTGAGCAGCAGGGATGTTTACATTTCAGCTACCAACCAGGAAGCAGTGGAAGCACAAGCAAGTGAACTTGTGAGTGGTTTAGATCTTCTCGGTCCCAGCCCAGAGTGCCGAGCTGCTGTCCAGCCATTCTTGTGTTTGTACTTGTTTGGGTTGTGTGACAGCCGTGGTACAGCCACCAGCCCACGTTCGAGGAATGTATACTCATCAGCACAGATGTGTGTGAATCAGAGTGGGCTACGGCAAACAGCTTTCTCGCACTGCGTGGATCATCTCTGCCAGAGTGCACATGCTTCCCAAGTACTGCATCAGCCATCAGTGATAATTGATTGCTCCACACTTTTCATGGACCAAATACGCATGTCTTGATATATTCACCACACACACACCCACCCACACACACACCCACCCACACACACACCCACCCACACACACACCCACCCACACACACACACACCCACACACACACACATACACACAATTACACACAATGTGTTTACAATGCTTGCAGGAGGTGGTAGTGGTGGGGAGGGTGGGACAACCATCCCACCTCAAGCATCCACAGGATTAGCTGGGCAGGTCAACTGTAGCACACTCCAATGCCAAGAAGACTTTTCCTGTACCACTGTGAGCAACACTTCACTCTGCCTCCCTGTGTGCGGAGGATGGGAGCAGTACTCTCGCAGTGTTGTGTTGGCCATCGATGTGCTTGTCTTCCTGTCAGCAGCCATTGGCTTGATTGCTTCGATAGCGGTGTTTGTCATTACATGCATACGATGGAAGCGCATGTAAGTTTGAATCAATATGTTGACTCTAGGGATTGATTTCCAATTTGAAAGCACAACCATAATCGTTTTCAGAAAAGGTAGCTGCCACTTATTTGTAAAAATTTATGCAGTAGCTAAGTGCAAGGGTACACAAATAGCTATACAAATTAGTGTGTATATTGGGCCTGCTTTATTCATTATGATCGAGTATTGGCAAAGGAATGTGATTTGGGGGGTTTACTAATGGATGGGCATAGTTGCTGTATATGATAAACTGTGGTGGATGATAGTAGAGTTAGGGGGGTTTAAGTACAGCGCCTCTGCACAGAGCTGACCCTGTGGCCAGTGCAGCAGCTGATCAAATTTACCGGCGCAAAGCATTGAAAATTGTTTTCTTGCATGATCTTTTCCTTTCAGGAAAGCACACTCATAGCTATAGCATCTCAATGTATTTTGGTGGTATTTGAACTCGTCTCTATTGCTGACTGCTCACACAAACTGCCACTACAGTTTAAGAATATAGATCAAAGAACTGTCTTATAATAGAGGCAGTGTAAGTCTTTGTAAGGGCGCTACATCCTCCCCACAGCATCAACATGTATGAGATATGTAGCTTTCAGACTGGTCAAGTTGATGAGGCTTACCATCAGCCAATTTTCCAAACTGAGAGGAGAGCCGTTCCTATTAGACTTTACCAAGTAGACAGCAATGTACTTTACCCCAAAAAATAAACTTCACTACTGAAGCAGTTTCACTGTCACAGTAAATAATGAACAGTAAATAACACGCCACTTTTCCTTCTCCAAGGAATGAGGCTTCACAAAGCTTTAACTTGCACTGGATTTTTTTCTTGCATACATGGGCTTAGAAATGGAAACGCACCTTCACCCTGTAGGTGCCTGTTTCCAACATGCAAAGCTCAGTAGTTAGTTTTACCTCATACTTGCCCACTACATGGTACGTGTTGAAGTAATACATTTATCTAGGACTGACAGCGCCCACGCATACTACACAATAATATTCTGTATTCTTTTAATCCCTCTTTTCAGTTCTGCCCTTCGCAATCAGCTTCCTGGACCGAACCTCACTGTTCTGCACTTCAGAACATCTCATTGTTTTTGAGATGGGAGAAGCCCAGCTTATTGATCCAACAGCCTTTTGCACCTTGACAGGTCTGTCCTTCTGGTCGCTGTTGTATCTATGTATCTGTCACTGAAAAACCTCACTGACATCCATGGCAGTGGGCCTCAAGTCATCATTGTTGCCATACGGTAATCACATTTCCCATGGCAGTAGTCAGTGATGATCAGCTGCAGATGGCATGGACTTGCCTGATGGATTGCCCAGGCATGCTACTGAGTAGTGACGTAGCAAAGCCTGCATGCAATATTTGGGCAATCCATCTGGCAGTCAATGCAATCTGCAGCTGATCATCACTGACTACTGCCATGGGAATACGATTACCATGCGGTAACAAGTATAGCAGGCAGGAAAATTTGAGATTCATGCCAAATTTGGTGAATTTTAAGTGATGTAATTGCTATGATGTAATTACGCCTCATGGTTGTACCTTGTACCGGTACCTTGTGATCTAAAAGCTGATAGAAGTGTCTACCACTTTCGGCAGCATGCCTTCCCATTCACGCCCTCTCCTGCTATGTGTACTTGCTGTACTTCCCTTGGTTTCAAGGTGAATCGGGTTGTGGTTTAATTTGTCCATGGAATTTAATTTTGGCAGTTTGTCCTTGAACGCCAAATCACCAAATCAAAAACCCAGCCAAATTTTCCTGCTATACGGTATACTGTTCATATGTAAGGATTCCTGGAGCACTGTGTACTGAAGTCTCATTTAAGAAGCCACACCAATTCACTGACAAGTTTCATTCCCAGGTGTTTACCATCACTAGTCTTTGTTGACTTGGGTTACAGTATATGCAAAGACTGGAGGTAGCAAAGGCTTGGTTGGGAGTGAGTCTAAATGTGCACAATCTTTGCCTCCTCCTCTGCAGGAATAATGAGCTACTACGGTCTACTTCAGCTTGCAGTGTGGTGGTTCTGTCACGTGGTGTCTCTCTTTTGGGGGATACAATTCCCCTTTCGTGCTCAATCATTGCAAGCTGCAGGCCGCGTAAAGTATATCCACATCACGATGGTGATTGTGGGGCTTGTCCTGCCAACCCTGCCAGTAGTTGTGGCCTTTACTGCTGGGAATCCTGATGCAAGAGGATTTGGACTGGTCAGATTTCCTACGTTCATTTGTACCAGCTTGCAAAGGGATCCAACATTCTACTCTCTGGTCCTGCCCGTCAACATTCTTGCTGCCATTGGAGTTCCACTGCTGATCATAATATTCTGGATCATTCACAAGGTACACACCTGTCAGGTGTACCTTACGCCATGTGACAGTTGCCTTATCTCTCTTGTCGATCATAACTTTCCTAAAGCCACAGAGCCCAAAACCATAATTATAAAAATAATAGTCAGAAGTTTTTAATCCACTAGGACCCAATGCAGGGGAGAAAAAGCTGCATAATAAGTAGTTTTGCATAATTATTATGGAGGGTTCTGTTATATATTTAGCCATATTCCTTAATGTCAGTGCATGAATCCATTATGAATCCAGGTACATTTGATGTACCTTTGGTAGCTAGTACAACAAATTCACATGCATGCATGATCAGTGCAGTCCAAGTTTAAAAGTGTGTGGTGTTCATAGATAGATGCTCTGTGCAGAGATTCTTAGTTAACCCTTCTACTGGTTGGCAGTTGACGAAGCATCCAGATCAGTATACCAGCCCAATGACGTGCTGAGATTGTTGTTCAATTAAGCAAGGAGACATTTGCTACCCAGGCAAATATTTCCGCTACAATTGGGTAATGAATACAAGCACACCGTTAAAGGAGGTATCTCGATATGCCTTTTGGGATCTATTTTGTCGCGACACCCTTAAAAACAACACAATAAAAGTTTACAGAGCATGGGATTTTCTACCTAGGCCTACTAGGATATCCCATTCACTGTGAACTTGGATTGTTCAAATGCTACACTGGTAGAAAGTGGGTGTTTTATTTTACATGTTTGAAGGGTGCTTTAGATCTACCTGTTGCGACAAAAAGTGCATCGAGACACCCCATTTTAACAGGGTAAGCTTGCAATTGCCTCTGATTGCAAAGTGTATTGTTTAATGTTTGCTGTCAGTTTCATAAACAGAATGATGCTGGTCTGCAGTGATGCGATGATTCGGTAAACGCAAATCGTAGGACGAATACAATAGCCTTAAGTTGTAGATAGCATGCACCTTCACAAACTGAAGCATGACATCGAGACTGGATACACCATTCAAACTGTATAAGATTCTCCATTTCATGTGCAGCTTTTACTTTTGCAAGGACTGCAGATCTTGGTTTCATGCATGAACTTATCCCAAATTGCAGCACCACGGCTTGTTCAGGACGAAGAAGTCAAAGCACCCCTTCAAGATCGGAACTGCTGAGCGAAAAAGTCTGATCGTTCTGTGCTATACAGTTCTATTGATAGTGGTTGCTCTAACAGGGTTCACTTTTTCAATCAGAAATGCCAGACAGTTTGCAGATGCACTAGCAGAATACTGGCAGTGTGAGATTGCTGGTGTCAGTCCTGAGAATTCCTGTGACAGAGAATCATTTGAACAGTTTACATCCCCAGGATTAACGGCCGTTTCCTTCATCTTGATGGGTATATTTCCTGCAGTAAATCTCATCTTTGCAGTTAACATCAGGGAGATAAAGCAGAAGTTCAAGACCTGGCGTGGCCAAGCTGCAATATTCTGCCCTTACAGTACAGGCAGCACTGCAAGTACAATGTCATCTTTCGACAAGAAGTAGCTAATAATGTTTTCAAACAGTTAAATGTCACACATAATTATACCGTTGTATATCTTATGACTCAGGTACATGTAGCACTATTAGCTAAGCATTGTTCTGACTGTATGTTTTCAGAGATGACCTATAATTTTGCTTTAAGTTACATACATCATTCTTATTCGGAACAAATATAAAAAAAATTCCTGTCTTTATCAATAATGATTGTCTTGATGACTTTGTTGATTTGGTAACCACAAAACCTCCGTAATTGTAGGACTAATATATTAGATGTACCTTCACAAACTGAAACATGCCGATTTCGAGACTGGATGTACCATTCAGATTCTCCATTGCATGTGCTGACTTTACTTTTGCAAGGGGATTGCAGATCTTGGATTCATGAAGTCATATTTTCATCCCCAATTGCAGCACCATGGGTTGATCAGAACAAATATTTTCATCCCCAATTGCAGTAGCTACATGGGTTGATCAGAACAAATCAATCAAAGCACCTCTTCATGATTGGAACTGCTGAGCGAAAAAATCTGATCAATTTCTGCTATATTGCTCCAGCTCTCACAGGGTTCACTGTTAGCACCAGAAATGGCGCACTGTTTGCAGCTGCAATAGCAGAATACTGGCGGTGTGAGATTGCTGGTGTCAGTCCTGAGAATTCCTGTGACGGGCAGAGCCCGGGGGAGTCATTTGAGCAATTTACGTACCCAGAATTAACAGCTAGTTTCATCTTGGTGGGTATATTCTCCGCAATGAATCTCGTCTTTGCAGTTAGCGCCAGGGAGATAAAGCAGAAGTTCAAGACCTGGCCCGGCATGGCCGAGTGCAATATTCTGCCCCTGCACAGAACAAAGTACAGCCAGCACTGCAATTACTATACACAAGAACTATATAGCTAATAATGTTTTCAATCAGTTATGTGTCACACCTACCCATGCATATCTTATCACAGAGTCGGTAGACTCTGTATGTACATGTAGGGATACGACGTACACGCAATATATGCTAATACAAAAAATCTCTCCAAATCTCAGAAACGGTACACTTATAGACCTTTATAACCACATACCGTTCATCTTCGAGTGTTTTCATGACCAACAAGACTCCTCGCGCCGCGAAAAACCGTCGCGAAAGTACCACACCAGGTACTCGCAAATCGGGCAAATTGTTTTTCTTTCTTCTTCTTCTTCTTTCAGACGGGCTAGCTCAACGTCGCCTCAATCTCTCATGATGGTTATCGGGCGAAACAGCAGCATTTTACACCGAGCAGTGCACCAGCCCATCGCTTTTTCGCAACCTCCAAGTCTTCACCAGGCGGCTGCAGCTGTCCACTCAATAACTATGGCTTCTTTAGTCACGCCATTTTCTCGTTTGTACGCATGCGCGATCACTTAGCAACGAACGTAATTATTACTCAAGATCGCTGAATTAGAAGTGTCTTGCGCCGTTGTGTTTACATAACTTCGTACTTCTAGGTAAATTCTGTGCGTATAATTTACTATCTACTGTGTTCTGTGAGAGGGCTGAATGCCTATCTAAAGACTCAACCTTGCTACTTCTGGTATAGCTAATATTATGGTCTTCAGACAGGGATTACTGCCTTAGCTAGCTACTATCCATCCAGAAAAGGGTTGACTTGGGTCTGATTCTTCAGCCAATGTTGGCAGTGTGAATACCAGAGTCAATATTTACCAAAGCAAGGGCTCCTACTACCTGTGAGGACACGACTTCTGCTCTGTGATGGCAAATTTCAGCTCAAACATGCACTGTTGCTAAAAAAAATGACATAAACAAGTAATAAAAAACATTTGAAAATGTGACAGGATGTCGGGATACCAGAACGGCAAAAAGTAAGGAAACAAGGTAGGGATGATCGCACAAAACAGTGAAGTATACAACCCCCCTACATATCTTTTTTCATTATACACGTATATGGAACAAGATCTCTGTATAGGGGGGGTTGTATACTTCACTGTTTTGTGCGATCATCCCTACCTTGTTTCCTTACTTTTTGCCGTTCTGGTATCCCTACATCCTGTCACATTTTCAAATGTTTTTTATTACTTGTATAATTATGACTCAAGCGCACACAGCACTATTAAGCATTGTTCTATTCTCAGGACTCTATGCTTTCAGAGTTAAGTCACATACATAATTTTTATTGAACAATAATTTTTTCCTGTCTTCATCTGTATTGTTTAGTACTGGCCTTCTCGAACAGGAAGCAGTGTTTAGCTACATACAATAACAGTTGCTGATGTCCACACTTGGCAAATATGAGTCTAGGAACCAGACTCCCCCTTTGGGGATGGGAGTCTGGTACCAAGACTTCAAGTGGACACAACAGGCTAGTGCATGCAACTGCAGGCCAAACCAACTTCTGAATGATGCCTCAAGTCTATAGCTAGCTAGCCACAGGCCTATCACTTGGCCCTGTCTTTTCAGCTTGTCTGTAACCAGGTAACGACTGTAGCTGTATATTGTTAAAACAATCATTGTGGTTTAAGTACACCAGATTTGAGTGGGAGTAAAAGATGTAGTCTTAACTACTAAAACACCCTTGAGTAGCAGAGTAGCTACACATGACTTTCATCTTGACTCCAGAAGTACCGCCTCGCCTACCTTCCGTATTCATGCCGAGATGCAGCAGGAGTATGAATGCAATTGTGGCTACTCTATAGCTAGCTATAACAACACCTGCTCCCAGAAACGCTGCATGTCATATACAAGTTCATTCACATGCTCTTACTGCAACCTTCCCATGTAGTGTAGTGTTTAGGCTAGACCCAACTATCAGTGAGCTTCCATTACGAATTTTCACTTGGGCATCCAAATCTGCCTCACAGGTAATCAGTGACAGACTTGGTGTCTGCCTTGTCCCTGACTTGACTTCAACAGACTTTCAAACTTTATATGAGGGTGACAAACGCAGTCGTACAAGTTGTAGTAAATAATTGATGAAATTACCAAGTATTGTCCACTCAAGAGCGCATAATGACAATCGTCATTGATGATGTCATCATGAACTCTTGGTACACTCACATATTTGGTCCAAAATGTGACGGTGTAAATACTTATGCTACCTGAAATTAGTGATGGGGGGTGATAACATGTACTAGGAGGGTGAGAGGGTGACCACTGCAAATAAGGGTGTCACCCCCGTAATGAGAGTGAGTTGAAGGTCTGTTTCAAGCATAACAGCTGGGCGGTGACAGGTTCCTCTACCTTGCACAATCCTTGAGCAAAGCTCTGATCTTCAGACGTACTTTCAAACGCCAGTCTCGGTTTGCACTCAGTACTAATTACATTTGCGTGGATACAATGTACTGCCCCCATCAGAAACCATCTCAATCATGGGTACTTTGGGGCGTGAGTGAATGAATACAATTATTGCAGTAGTAGCGTACAAATCTGTCAACAACAAACAGTACCGAGATGAGCGAGGAAGATGAGACATCATGCTTGGAGCTCAATGCACTGGAGCAGACCGACGAATCGCAGCAGAACAATGGCAACAAGCGGAATACAATCGCAGCGTCCAACGAAGGCAAAGTTGGCGCTAGCATCCGAAAATGGCCCTGGGGCAAACTGCGTACTGGTAGCGTGCTGGACGGGGGTAAGAACCCTTTGTACAAGTGCTGGCAGTGCTTGGAGATTGCGCTGCTTTCGGCTGTTGTTGTGGTCGTGCTGCTGTTAATGCTTCTTCCAACAATATTCTACCACCTGCCACAGCCCGTACGTTAATAGTGCTGTGTGTTTGTGAATTATGTGGTAATGACGATTGTGTAAGCACTGCAAGAGGCCAATTCCCTCCCCGACCATTGCCAGCAGCTTTGTGGATATATCACAGATACCATGTCAGTAAGATGAGGACATCTCCTCTTGGATTGCGTTCCCAGGTTTAAACCAACAGTTTTGTTAATCGCGGCAGTCAGCTATTCTCTATTTAGTATTGCACATTAATTTTGTCAGTAATCACTCCACTATAATTATTCTGATGGTCACATTTCACATTTTTTTTGTAAACACTCACGGCAGCATTCCAACACTCAAGACACTTCCAGGCAGGGTTTGCTTTTAAGACATCTAGCTGTTGCAACAATGCGTGGTTGTTTTACCCAAAACAGGGTTATCCCAGTTGCAAGAGGCTAGAGAGCCAATACAGGGCTACGCAATGCCGCAGAGTGAATATTGGCCCCACCCACAATATCTGCTGTCTGGATAGTGAATTAATGGGCCAATCTGTTACAGTAGTGGGAGGGCCCATTAAAGTACTAACAGCAATATGCAGTGAAAGGTTTCTACATGAGACTGTTTGCAATCCAAGCATGGCACACACTGTATATACGTAACTGGATCGGCACCGTCATCGTCAAAGTTGCTCTGTGATCGCACCGTCCACTTGCCGTTTGAGCCCGTGGTGGGAACACTTGAAGACGGTTTCGTACTTAGCACTACTTTATTAGAGGAGTGCCTGTATATGTGTTGTCCACACCGGAATGATGTTTAGACTTGATGCAAATGATGTTGGGACGTTTATGTACCTTGTACGATTCACGATGTTTTCTCCGTTATTTTCAGCTATCCTAACATCATTGCCTCAGCTGCACCCATTTTGTCTTTGACTCATGATCAGTATGTCATCGTTTGCGAATTGGCAGTTGGCGATGTTAATTTTATGACCATTGTGCCATGCATCACGTACCAACACACAAGTATAAGAATTCCATGAAGGCACTCTAGTTTGTGGAATAAAGATGGTAACTCGTGCTAAGCAATTTGCTAACCCTTCACTATACCACCACCAGGTAGGGGCTCAAGAGATTTCATGCACCCTGTACCAATTATGGACAGGTGCAGGTGGGTTAACTTAATTAATTGTCTTCGTATCTTTAGCAACAGCTTTGAGGTATGGAAATTATGCTGCCGTGGATACCACTTATCCGATATCCTGTCCCATATTCATTAGGGTATCCCCAGATGATGAATACCATACTTTGCAATAGTAAATCAATGGACTGTTCCACAGCAATGGAATGCCAAAACAGCCTAAACTGGTATAAAATGCTTCGTAAAGAGGTGGAGTTAGCTACTTGAATAAAGATTTGCTTGCTCTGATTATTGTTCAGGCATCCTTCCTTAGGGTGAAAGGATTACGTAACATAAATTACTCAGAGAAGGTAATGTTTGCCGTCATGCACAGACACTTCTAAATAATAGGTTTTAGAAAATTCATGTGGTTGTGGTGTTATTCATGTCTTTCTGAGAGGTTCTGGGCACGAGATTAGTCATTCACATATGGCTGCAGTGCTTACTATGTTATTAATTGGGTCGAGTAATGCAAGTATATGACCTGCTTGATGCAATCATCAGTTAAAGTGTTTGCAAGGTTGGCATATGGAGGTAATTTTCTTCACAATACTATTGTGAAGAGTGAACTTGCTGTACTATTTTGGAAGCCTTTGCCCATCCATCAAGCATACAAATGCTGTTAAAGTTTGCGTTTGGGTGGAAGATGAGTCCCTAAGATGTGTAACTGAGTGGGCGTCTATGATTGACTGAATGACTGACAAACAGACCGATTACTTGCACATGTATGCACTGGGTAATGACCACAGAATCATTCCCAGTCTCTTGTGTGGGGGTGGAGTAGCCTCGTTCCCAGGCACTCAGTCTGAGCACCTGGGAACAAGATTAGGGGCAGAGCAAAGATCTTGGTATAACACACCATAGTTAGTGTGAAAGCCTCGTATGTAATGCTTTCATTTCATAACAATCCTCCCGCTACCCAACATATGTTGATACATCGTAAAATTTAATAGATCTACAAATCCCAGAGCACTGAGTGACCCTAACATTGGTCTTCATCCGCAGGTAACTACTGATGGAAATCAGAGCAACATGTCCAGTGTCCCTACTCTTGATACTTGCCCAGAGCAACTAGCCGGAACAGAAGCTATAAATTGTTCATCTGGTGTGGTGTACACTCAACCAACTTGTCAAGAATTTCTGCTACCACTCCAAGGCTGCCTACCTGATAGGATGAGCAGCAGGGACGTTTACATTTCAGCTTCCAACCAGGAAGCAGTTGAAGCACAAGCAAGTGAACTTCTGAGTGGTTTAGATCTTCTCGGTCCCAGCCCAGAGTGTCGAGCTGCTGTCCAGCCATTCTTGTGTTTATACTTGTTTGGGTTGTGTGACAGCCGTGGCAGAGCTTACCAGCCCACGTTCGAGGAATGTACACTCATCAGCACAGATGTGTGTGAATCAGAGTGGGCTACGGCAAACAGCTTCCTCGCACTGCGTGGATCGTCTCTACCAGAGTGCACATCCTTCCCAAGTACTGCATCAGCCATCAGTGGTAATTGCATTCTCTCATACAGTGGTTTGATAATTCTCACCACTCACACACAATCACGTATAATTATGATGCTGTTCAATGCATGCAGGAAGTGGCATCAGTGGGGAGGGCGAGACAACCATGCAGCCTCTTCCATCAGCAGGATTAGCTGGGCAGATCAACTGTAGTACACTTCAATGCCAAGAAGACTTTTCCTGTAGTAGTGTGAGAAATAGTTCACTCTGTCTCCCTGTGTGTGGGAGCTGGGAACAGTACTCTCACAGTGTTACATTGGCCATCGATGTGGTCATTATCCTGTCAGCAGCCATTGGCTTGATTTCCTCCATAGCAGTGCTTGTTGTCACAGGCATACGATGGAAGCGCATGTAAGTTTGATTCAATTGACGTTGACTCTAAAGTTATTACTAGGACGTAGCTAGCAATGAGGCAAGGGAGGCAGTTGCCTCCTCGCTTTTCTGGATAATGACGCGCGTGTCCACTCCACGTACGATGTGCGTTCGATCCGATGACAGAGACAGGAGCTAGGCTGACCATGAGCCGGCGTATAATCTTAACGCTGATAGTGCTGCAAGTGTCTGGGACAGTCAGGGCACGGCATATTGCTTTAGCATTTCGAGAGCAACTGTTTGCGCGCACTGCGTATTAACTTATGAATAATTAATTAGCTCGAAAATTTTTTGCCACACGCTTTGCGCGCGCAGAGAACTCCATGCCTCCTCAGTCTCAAATGTATTACGGACTGAATTTCAATGTTACGTAAATGAAGTTAGCATACAACAAGATTTATGTTGTAGTCAAAATTATGTTATGCATGCCAGTGGCAAGTGAATGCTGATTGGTTAAATTCCATCGTTGTGTGGAATTATGCTGCTCATTGGACTGTGTGTTGTTGCTGCATGCATATGAAAGTGGATTGCATCAGAATTAGCCTCATTGTCACAGGCATACGATGGAAGCGCATGTAAGTTTGATTCAATTGACGTTTACTCAAGTTATTATGGACTGAATTTCAATGTTATGTAAAGTTAAAGCATACAACATTATCCTAGCAGAAAAAGATTTATGTTGTAGTCAAAAATGATGTTGTGCATAGCAGTGGCTTGTGAATGCTGATTTGATAAATTCCATCGTTATGTGGAAATATGATGTTGTGCATAGCAGTGGCTTGTGAATGCTGATTTGATAAATTCCATCGTTATGTGACTGCTCATACTACCACTTATTGGACTGTGTGTTGTTGCTGCATGAAAGTGGATTGCATCAGAATTAGCCCCATTCCCAGGCTCCTCCTCAGCTTTTGTCGCATTCAGTACAGTATGCGACAAAAGCTGGGGAGGAGCCTGGGAACGAGGCTAATCAGTACCGTAGTGAAAATGTTCATTACATGGCAATGAGAATTAACTTTGTTTCTCGTAGGTTAACTTTCCCGTCAGTGTTTGTTGTGTACTTGACAGTGACGTTGATGGTGCTAGGTAAGTGATTGTATCTGCTGCTACGCTTACTCAGTGTTTGAGTGACAACTCACCTGGCCTCATTCCCAAGCCTCCCATGTAGGAACGCTTGGTGAATATGTTATCCATCATAGCAAAGAGTGAAACCAGACATCATTGCACAGAGCCAAATTCCTGCACTATGTGACTACAGGAAGACATAATAGCTTTAGGTAACCTTAGCCTCGTTCCCAGGCCGTTCCCACCGCCAGTATTTGATCGTATTTCATACTGGAAGCGATGAAATACTGGCGGTGGGAACGGCCTAGGAACGAGGCTAAGGTAACCTGGTGATGAGTATAAGTAAACTCTTATGTGTAAAGAAGCTCTGACGTTTATGATGCCAGTCCTGTCCATATCTTCAGGTGGTTTCACCTGTCCACATAATATGCATAGACTGACAACCTATGTACTTGATGGTGGGTGGTAACCTTCGTGGTACAAGTCTTCCTTGGCCTATAGCTCTGTGTTGTTTTCCTTTCTCCAGCGGTGTTTGTCCTGATCACCTACATGGACAGAACCTCACTGTACTGCAGTTCAGAACATTTGATCCTTTTTGAGATGGGGGAACCCCAGCTTGTCGGCCCAACAGCCTTTTGCACCTTGACAGGTCAGTTAACTTTGTACTTGTAATTGACATGTATGGGGACTGTAGTGCCAGAACTGCTCTGTGTCCACAGCGGCGATCTGTTTGCCTGTTCGAGTCTGTGGTGTGATCACTTGAGGTTTTAGTTGTTCTCCTGTTTAAAGGAGGGCCGAGTAGGTGGGTCTATGCAGGAAAGTGAAGAGGTAGTTTTCCCACCATGAACATGAACTCGAACAGGTGTGCGGACTGCACAAACACGGAGTATCTTCGGCAATGGCAGTGCTGCCCAGTCGCATGCATATCTAAAGGTAGTTTTCCCTCACTGAGTAAATTGTAACGCAAGAAACTGAATTCTTCCATACCAAATATGTCCTTATCCTCTGCAGGAATGGTGTTTTACTATTGCTTATTTCAGCTTGCTGTGTGGTGGTTCTGCCACGTGGTGTCCCTATTTTGGAAGATACGGTTCCCCTTTCATGCTAGATCATTTGAAACTGCACACCGCTTAAAGTATATCCACATTGTGATGGTGATCGTGGGACTTGTCCTGCCAACCCTCCCCGTAATTGTGGCTTTTACTGCTGGGACTCCTAGCACAAGGGGATTTGGACTGACCAGATTCCCTCCTATCCTGTGTACCAGCTTGGAACGTGACTCCACATTCTACTCTCTGGTCCTGCCCATCAACATTCTTCTTGCCGTTGGAGTTCCCTTGCTTATCATAATATTCTGGATCATTCACAAGGTATACCCACACCTTATATTTACAGTTGCCAGTCACTTAGCAACACTATTCCTGTTTCTAATGAATGGAATAGCACCTCAAGCTTGTCACAAATTCTGTATTGTTATCCCCAATTGTAGCAACATGGCTTGTTCAGAATGAAGCTTTCAAAGCACCCCTTCAAGATCGGAGCTGCCGAGCGAAAAATTCTTATTATTTTCTGCTATTATGTTCTATTGGGAGTGATTGCTCTTACATCCTTCACTGTCGCTACCAGAAACGGCACGCTGTTTGCCAATGCAGTTGCAGATTACTGGCGCTGTGAGATTGCTGGTGTTGATCCCGAGAATTCCTGTGATAGGCTCAGAGATTCATTTGAAGAACTGACATACCCAGGATTGACATCAATCTCGTACATCCTACTGGGTATATTTCCCGCAGTGAATCTCATATTCGCAGTTAACATCAAGGAGCTAAAGCAGAAGTTCAATACCTGGTGTGGCCGATCTGCAATATTCTACCCGAGCGAGTACGAACGAAGTACAGTCAGCAATGCAACTGCTATTTCAACTTTACGCTAGGAATCATAAACAGTATGGAGAATGGCACTCACACATGTAATGCACTAGAGCATAGCAGCTAATTGTACTGTCCACCAATATGTTTTTGGTAATCGTTGATGCGGTTATATATGTGTATGCACTTTGGAATTTGTAACTGGTGCAACTAGAGACCCCGCTTTTAACAGTACTCTACTTACGCCCAGCAACTTCCTGATAGCTATAAAGATAATTATGCATGGGTCAGAATGGAGAATGAGGATCTGCACTACGTGGCATGGGCATGCAGAGGTAGGTCTCTTCCAAAGAAATGTTGTGCTGACGTTCACTTGGCAATGGAATACAATAATGTTCA
Organism: Axinella damicornis; assembly: GCA_963931865.1. Lineage (NCBI taxonomy): Eukaryota > Metazoa > Porifera > Demospongiae > Axinellida > Axinellidae > Axinella > Axinella damicornis. The sequence continues at coordinate 11,345,145 of OZ007514.1, read as the reverse complement.
GTGATGCTTGTCAGTGTTCACGACTTTGCTGAGGTGTGGCTAACAACAGTGGTTAATGTGACAGATGTCCTCAAACTTCTTCATATGTCAATCAGAAGACGCCAAATTCCTGCCCAAAGAGAGTATCAAAGCTATAGCATCACATTGCATCAGAAATCCATCAATCTTCACCCACACGTCACCTGTGCACGGCTTCTTGCACCTCCAGATTTGCTTGTCAATCCCACCCGTAGCTAATTGTACTGCTGGGAGTCCTGCTGGGTCCTGCTCAACCCGCCTATCCTCATATGTACCAGCTTAATGATTCCACGTTCAACAAAATTCTGATCATTTTCTGCTCTATGATCTACTGGGAGTGATTGCACTGACATCCTTCACTGTCACTAATGGCAGTCTAATTATAAGTTACTGATGCAGTAGCAGTACTGGTGCTGCGAGATCACTGGTGTTGATCTTGAGAATTCCTGTGACAGACTGAGAGATTAATTTGAAGAACTGACATAACTACCCAGGATTGACATCAAATTTTTACACCCTACTGGGTATATTTCCTGCACTGAATCTCATATTTGCAGTTAACATCTAGGAGCTATAAGCTAAAGTGGAAGTTGAAGACCGAGCTGGAATATTCTACCCCAGTGAGTACAAATAAAGTATAGTCAGCAATGCAACTTACTGTGCTGTGTAAACCCATGTACCTACCTACCACGGTTGCTGTGTATAACAGAGTTCGTACTGCATGGGTGTATAGCAGCTGTGTCTTTATTATGTCCGAGTAGTACAGTGAATATTGTAAAACTGGCAGCACATGCCACACCCATCTTCCCCATGTATCCGCCTGTGATGCTGATGTCTAGGGAAATGATGCTGTAGATGTAGTACCACACTAGCCATAATTATCATCTTTTTGTTTAAGCCGTATATCACTTAACACTTGATGCAGGAGGAATGTTCGTCTGTATAGCTCTCACTCACACACGAACACCACTGAGCTGAAGGAGGCAGGCTGCAGGCCTATTTGACAGGGGGGATGTAGGTCGGGCTGGATGTTTCCATCGCTAGTTGTAGATACTGCTGGGCCGGGTGGGGTCCGGGTGCTGTTTGAAGTAGCTATAATGACTTTTTTTTGTTTGTTTGTTTTTTTTTCTATGAAAGTTTATGTCAAAGCACAGGGTATACAAAATAGCATAAAGCTAATGTTATTGCACCCAGGAGTAGCTATCAATAAGCAATGATACACAAACACAAAAGGATAAGCATGGTTACAACACTGATTCTAATGTACTCTTATGGTATTCGTATATACGATTAAACTTATGGTCTAAGTAAATGCTTAAAATTAGGGTAGTTAGCAGCACATACCACATAATCTGTAGTTACACATGTTCTAACTAGTGGGCAATAACTTCACCACATATCCACTTAGAATTTATATAGAAAACGGTTATTTCGGGAATGTGATCAATTTGAAGCGGCACAAAATTCATTTTTAGAAAAAGTTACATCACCAAATTCAAAAAGGACATTTCAGAAATGAAATTGCTATTAAATACAATAAATTCCTTCAATGTTCATTGATAATTGTCAGCTGTGATCACAACTTAAGGTGTAAACAGCAGTTATTAATAATGTCCTCAAAGTTCTCCAGCAAGTGGAAGACGCCAAATATGGCCTGCTGAATTGACCCCGAAGAGAGCATCAAAGCTAGCATCGCATTGCTTCAGTAATCCACCGATCTGCACCCACTCTCCAGAGCACGGCTTCTTGCACCTGAAGATTTGGTCGGCATTATTGACACCGAAAATGTCGGTGCTCCCTGAAGCACTCACGTGCTTCAGTTTCCCAGGAATGTGCTGCCAAACGCCGCTACCATCTACCGGACGTCGGAAGATGTCATCATTGGCGTTGACTCCATACATGTAAGTACTGCCAGCATCGAGCTGCTTCAGCTTGCCGGCAACGTGCACCCAGCTACCGCTGCACGGTTTCTTGCACTTGAAGATGTCGTCATTGGCATTCACACCCCAGACGTACCCGTTCCCAGATGCCGACACATGCTTCAGTTTTCCGGGGATGTGCGTCCATCCCCCGCTTCCATCCACTGAGCGTTTGAAGATGTCATCGTTTGAATTTACTCCCCACACTTCGCAATCGCTGGCGTCAATTTGCTTTAGCAATCCTGGGATAGTGTTCCAATTATTGCTCCGGCAAGGTCGGTCGCACTTGAAGATTGCATCGTGAATATTCACTCCCCATAGATAATTGGTCGAAGCGGTGATATGCTTCAGTGCTCCAGGAATTTGCTGCCACTGCGCTAGAGCTGTCTGAGCCAGAGCGAGTAGAGCCAGAGTAAAGAGCACCGGAGCCCTCATTTCCATGACTGTATAGTGACTAGAGATGGCTGGATGCAAGGGGAAGGGAAGGTTCGTCTTTTATAGCCAGCCATGCACTTGTGCTTGTCATGGACAATGTCTCTGTGTGTTTGTCATTAGTGCATTGGACGATTGTGTCTCCCTATCTTGTGCTACCTGATTGACTGTAATTATTGGCATTGTACAATGCCCATACAATCAGGTAGCACAAGATAGGGAGACACACTGACTGTCCCACTAATGACAAACACACAGAGACATTGTCCACGACAAGCACAGTTTCCCAGGAAACTGATACATCATTCTTAGCTGACCTTGAGATACTGGTTATATAAGCACTTTCCATTTGTAAATATCAGATTTGGCAATAACCTTTGACTGTTGAAATGTTGCTGCGGCTCCGCCAATACTGAGATGTGTGTGTGCACTTTGGAATTTGTAACTGGTGCAACTAGAGACCCCGTTTTTAACAGTATTCTACTTACGCCCAGCAACTTCCTGATAGCTATAAAGTGTATAATTATGCATGGGTCAGAATGGAGAATGAGGATCTGCACTACGTGGCATGGGCATGCAGAGGTAGGCTGCATGGCGCTGAATGGATAACTTATCTTCCAAAGAAATGTTGTGCATGACGTTCACTTGGCAATGGAATACAATAATGTTCAGTGATGCTTGTCAGTGTTCACGGCTTTGCTGAGGTGTGGCTAACAACAGCGGTTAATGTGACAGATGTCCCCAAACTTCTTCATATGTCAATCAGAAGACGCCAAATTCCTGCCCAAAGAGAGTATCAAAGCTATAGCATCGCATTGCATCAGAAATCCATCGATCTTCACCCACGCGTCACCTGTGCACGGCTTCTTGCACCTCCAGATTTGCTTGTCAATCCCGCCCGTAGCTAATTGTACTGCTGGGAGTCCTGCTGGGTCCTGCTCAAGGGGACTTGACCAGATTCCCACCTATCCTCATAGCTATGTACCAGCTTAATGATTCCACGTTCAACAAAATTCTGATAATTTTCTGCTCTATGATCTACTGGGAGTGATTGCTCTGACATCCTTCACTGTCCGACTGTCACCAATCCTATCACAAATGGCAGTCTAAGTTGCTTATGCAGTAGCAGCTACTGGTGCTGCGAGATCGCTGGTGTTGATCTTGAGAATTCCTGAGAGATTCATTTGAAGAACTGACATACCCAGGATTGACATCAATCTCGTACATCCGGATTACTGGGTATATTTCCTGCAGTTAACTTGCAGTTAACATCAAGGAGCTATAAGCTAAAGCAGAAGTTGAAGACCTGGTGTGGCCGAGCTGGAATATTCTACCCCAGCAGTGAGTACAAATGAAGTAGCTATAGTCAGCAATGCAACTTACTGTGCTGTGTAAACCCATGTACCTACCTACCTACCACGGTTGCTGTGTATAACAGAGGGTTTGTACTGCATGGGTGTAGCTATAGCAGCTGTGTCTTTATTATGTCTGAGTAGCACAGTAAAACTGGCAGCACATGCCACACCCATCTTCCCCATGTATCCGCCTGTGATGCTGATGTCTAGGGAAATGATGCTGTAGATGTAGTACCACACTAGCCATAATTAGCTATCATCTTTTTGTTCAAGCCGTATGTCACTCAACACTTGATGCAGGAGGAATGTTCGTCTGTATAGCTCTCACTCACACACGAACACCACTGAGCTGAAGGAGGCATGGCAGGGTGCAGGCCTATTTGACAAGGGGGATGTAGGTCGGGCTGGATGTTTCCGTCGCTAGTTGCAGATACTGCCGGGCCGGGTGGGGTCTGGGTGCTGTTTGAAGTAGCTATAACGACTAGTATAGTAGCCTTCTGGTCAAGTGATGTACACGTAACAGGTAGCTAACTAGCTACATATGTTCTGACTAGCTAATTTGAGAAGAAGGAAGAGTAGCTATGTTGACTATGCACAGCTAGGAGAATTAGAGAGTAGCAAACTCACCAGCAGTAGCTAAGTTTGAAACACTTGAAACGTAACTAAATGGTCAGGGCAATAACTTCACCACATGCATATCCATTTAGAATTTATATAGAAAACGGTTATTTCGGAAATTTGATCAATTTGAAGCGGCACAAAATTCATTTTTAGAAAAAGTAACATCACCAAATTCAAAAAGGACATTTCAGAAATGAAATTCCTGTTAAACAGAACAATGTTCATTGATAATTGTCAGCTGTGATCACAACTTAAGGTGTAAACAGCAGTTAATGTCCTCAAAGTTCTCCAGCAAGTGGAAGATGCCAAATATTACCTGCTGAATTGACCCCGAAGAGAGCATCAAAGCCAGCATCGCATTGCTTCAGTGATCCAAGGATCTGCACCCACTCTCCAGAGCACGGCTTCTTGCACCTGAAGATTTGGTCGGCATTATTGACACCGAAAATGTCCGTGCTCCCTGAAGCACTCACGTGCTTCAGTTTCCCAGGAATGTGCTGCCAAACGCCGCTACCATCTACCGGACGTCGGAAAATGTCATCATTGGCTTGGACTCCATACATGTAAGTACTGCCAGCATCGAGCTGCTTCAGCTTGCCGGGAACGTGCATCCAGCTACCGCTGCACGGTTTCTTGCACTTGAAGATGTAGTCGTTAGCATTCACACCCCAGATGTACCCATTCCCAGACGCCGACACGTGCTTCAGTTTTCCGGGGACGTGTATCCAACTCCCGCTTCCATCCACTGAGCGTTTGAAGATGTCATCGTTTGAATTTACTCCCCACACTTCGCAATCGCTGGCGTCAATTTGCTTTAGCAATCCTGGGATAAGGTTCCAATTGCCCCGGCAAGGTCGGTCGCACTTGAAGATTTTATCATGAATATTCACTCCCCATAGATAATTGGTCGAAGCAGTGATATGCTTCAGTCCTCCAGGAATTCCGTCTGAGCCAGAGCGAGTAGAGCCAGAGTAAAGAGCACCGGAGCCCTCATTTCCATGACTGTATAATTATATGTACTCTGTAAGCATACACTAGAGATGGCTGGATGCCAGGGGAAGGGAAGGTTGGTCTTTTATAGCCAGCGACTTGTGCTCTGCAAAAGTGTGATAGATTGAGGAACTGTTTGGCAGATTGAGGATGTTGTGGGTGTATGGTGTTTCTGCAGTTTGAATAGCCACAGTTCTGTTCCTCACCTGTTCCTTGTTCCGTGTCTTTGAGTTGAATATTTAGTCTGTGGTTTTCCTGTGCGCTTCTGTTTAGGATGTTGTGCAATCATGTCTGTACTGTTTGATGTCAGGGCTCTGCAAAAGTGTGATAGATTGAGGAACTGTTCACAGATTGAGGATGTTGTGGGTGTATGGTGTTTCTGCAGTTTGAATAGCCACAGTTCTGTTCCTCACCTGTTCCTTGTTCCGTGTCTTTGAGTTGAATATTTAGTCTGTGGTTTTCCTGTGCGCTTCTGTTTAGGATGTTGTGCAATCATGACTGTACTGTTTGATGTCAGGGCTCTGCAAAAGTGTGATAGATTGAGGAACTGTTCACAGATTGAGGATGTTGTGGGTGTATGGTGTTTCTGCAGTTTGAATAGCCACAGTTCTGTTCCTCACCTGTTCCTTGTTCCGTGTCTTTGAGTTGGATATTTAGTCTGTGGTTTTCCTGCCTGTTCCTAAGTTCCTTGTCTTTGAGTTGAATATCTAATGTTTAGTCTGTGCTTTTCCTGTACGCTTCTGTTTAGGATGTTGCGCAATCATGACTGTACTGTTTGATGTCAGGGAAAGGGAAGTTCAGCCTTTTATACAATAATGTCTACATGGTGCACTGTACAGCTAGTACAGGTGTGATGATAGGGCATAGGCAGTTTTGATACTCTCAAAAATTAAAAATTAAATAAATAAATAAATTAAAAAAAGCCCTTGTGTGCCCTTTTTGTTCCTTGTTACGTCATTATTTGTACCAGTCATGTCTGATTAGTGTGTATCTCATTGTTCCTTTGCTTATTTTATTTTTGGGAAATACATAAATAGGAATTCCTTCTGTATGACCCATTCCAGTACGGATAAAATTTTTCAAGTCAAGATAGATTGAAGATGTTGTGGTTGTACGGTGTTTCTGCAGTTTGATATGTGTTCCTTGTTCCTTGTCTTTGAGTTGAGTATCTAATGTTATGTCTGTGGTTTTCCTGTAGCTACGCTTCTGTTTTGGATGTGCAATACAATGCTGGGGAAGTGGAAGTGAGTGCTATGTATGACCTGATAAGTTCTACAGCCCCTTCTCTGCCAATCCCCCTCTACTCCCGTTCTAATCCAGGCATCTCAAATGACATGTATGTAGCTAGGCGCAAGAGCCGCATGCTATAGCTATAGGCCATGCAATTTGAATGCCTCAATCCTCATGGGGGTAATAAAGCAGCTGCTGCTATACTTCATTCTTCACTGAATATTGCAGCTTGGCCACGGCCGTCTGTATTCGGAGGACTGGACTCGGGACTGGACTGTGGGACTGGACTCACAGAAAGTTGTGCTCATCATTTTGAAGCATCAAAACACTACTAAATACTTACATGACATGAATGGCATTCGGGGTAGCCGACCATGACTCGATATCAGCCGTTCCGCAGCAACCCTTTATAGGCCTACAGCACAGTCAGGCGGAAAGCAGGAACGAAAGTGCCAGCCAAACTTGGCACCAGCATGCATAGAAACATTTCAAGAGGCTGCGAAATGGTTGTACCACTTGGTATACGAAAGTTTGCTATATAGCAATGACCGACATGTGTTCCTCGAAGTCGTCGTCAGATCATGGACGAATTCGCACCGAAACGAAGTCGAGCTGGTTTTGCATGGTAGGACCACGGCAGGCTGTCTACATGGTGACAGCTGTGTTGGTACACCTCACGTACTTGGTAAGCTATTAGCTATATTATAGTGCCGTTCCACAATTTCCTGTTTTCTGGCCTTCAGAAATGACGAGTGCAACTTTCTGTGAGTCCATTCCCACAGTCCAGTCCACCAAATACAGACGGCCCTTGGCCACACCAGGACTGGAATGGGTATGTGCTCTATGAACACCTGTAGCTAGAACAGCAAAAAGCAAAGAATCAAGGAAGAGATGATCGCACAAAACATGCAGTGAAGTGTACAGTCCCCCCAACACGTATATGGAAAAGATCTCTGTAGGGGGGATTGTATACTTCACTGTTATGCGTGATCAGCTCTCCTTTTTTCCTTACTTTTGCCATTCTGGTATCCCTACATATCCTGTTACATTTTTACTGTCCTAAGTGAAGACAGCATGTAGTTCTTCACAACTTGACAGGCTTGTTCCTTAAGGTCGCGGGCTAGTCGCGTATTAATTCGATTAGCGTGGTACGCGCGAGTATTGTTTTCCGGCTGTACTGTCAATTTTCGTGAACCTATTGACCTTTTGCGGAAGTCAATTAGACATCGTGGAAAGTGTAGAGGCTGCCAGTGCCCATAGTGCCTGTCACGGCGTCGTTGTACGTTTTGTGGGCGAAGTCTCAGGCTAAAGCTGTTGTTGTTCGGGCGAAAGTTATTTGAACCACAGCCGAGTTTGACTGACGGAAGGACACCAATCCAAAAGAGAGATCCAGGATGTCCAGCAACTGTACTTTGCGGGTACGTATAGTTTTTGCCTAACCGCTGAACATAGTGGCAGTACAGAGCCAAGTGTAGCCTAAAATGTGTCCTTGAAGGTGATTCTTGCTTGTACTCGAGCGTCCTGCTCTGGATACAAAGCAGTTGTCCGTCTAAACTATACGTACCCGCATTCTACGAGAGTGGTACTCGTTAGCTGTGGTTGTCATGAACTTGTCAGGTATGTTTCTGATTTTATTCTGTGGTTTAGAATTGTTAGTAGCTTGTGTGAGGCTGCCTCCATGTGTTAGTATAGTGCTTCAGGCTGGTATTCTATTTAGTGCGCGCCGCTCTGCGCAATGCGCCGAAGTCTAGCCCGCGACCTTAATTACCCCGCGCGCGCATGCGCGAAGCGGGGTTAAGCAATCGGTTTTGTCCGTCAGTTGTCTGTCGTCTGTCTGTCAGGCGAAGAAAATTGAAATCTCGCCACATAGACCCTCATAAACCATCGAAATGGAGTCAAACAATAGCAAATAGCAAAAAACTGGTCTATGTGTACCTGGCTGAAGTCAAGGCGCTCCGTTTGGCTGTATTTCGGCTATTTCCTACTTTTCATAGCTAACTATTCATAACCGGGCTCCACCTCTTCGTGACCTCAAGAGTCCCATCAAGAACAGGACATGCAGTGCATTTGGAAACTTATGCTTCGAGATGACCGCTAGGAAACATTGTTTACTCACGATCTATGTACTTCACGGGTGTCGTGGCTATTGTTTCGGCTGTTTTTTCCAGCTATTTCCTATTATTTTGTTCCACCTCTCCAGCTAGCTTCACAATATAATAATTATGTTGTATATACGGTAAGCGGTCACTCCCACACCTTGGATATGGCCATACACGAACACAGTATACGCGATAGCCGCCCGGCAGAGATGTCAACGTCGATTGTAGCTGCACTGCATGCATCCTGGCCTGTAGACGTTCATGATCAGCGCGGGGTATGTGTTCTATGAAAACCTCTAGTTTGAAGACTATTTAGAGGAGTGATAAAAAAGCTTCCGTCAAGCCCTGGAGCTTGCAGAGGTGTACTAGTCTCTAACAGTGCAATCAAGTTGCTGGCAGCCTTTGTACTGGAGATTTTTGGTGAGAATACCGTTGACCAGTGTACAGCACAGTCAACAGCTACAGTGTGAGTCACTATAGTGAGGTTTTGTTGGCATTTTCGCTACCCTCCCTGCTTTGTGCCGATTATGCTCTATTTTACTGGCTTAGCTACCTTCTGTGTGAGAAAAATGGGGTTGAAGAAATAATCGGACACCCCTACCTCATGACGACCCCGTAACCTTAACCAGGTTGTTCTGGCATTCCTATTCCAATAGCTACCAGCTAGTAAGCATTAGGCCCTGTAGGTTTAAGGCATGGATAATACGTATTATCCATGGTTTAAGGGTATGGGTAGGAAGCACGGCATCGGCGAAATCGCGCAATTTTGCTCATGAATAATTAATTAATGAGATGACGTCACTCGCATACGGTTATTTAGAGTTATTCATCTGTTTACGTTTTCCCATGGCGGCAACCGGAATAAACAAGGGGGGCTTCTCTCTTTGATGCGGCTAGCGGGCCTTTCAAGTTTCAAATCGGTACTCTGATGTGGCCGTGCGGTACCTTGAAGATTTGTTTGAATGTAGCGATGGGCTATCTGAGTGTGAATAGCTAGGTGGAGTGAGCAGGAATGTTTGTGGGTCTGCTGAAGTGGCCGAAGAACAGCCTGGAAAGTGAACAGCCTCCGACAGCTCCCTGGCCAAGGTACTCTAGAGAGTTGACCTTTCGGCATTACAGGCCCCGCCCATTTTCGTGTTAGGGCGAATTTGGCTGGTTTGGTAGCTGGACTGGGCTGGTGAGAGGGAGTAGATGTGTGGCCAAAACTCTGTAACCGAGAGGTGAACGTGGAAAAGCATCCCTAGTTTTGCAGGGGGTAGGTTGACCTTTTGGAAACTGGCCTTGGCTTGAGTCGGTTTTAGTTGGTGTGCGTGGAATTTTTTTTTTGAAAGCCTAGGGTAGCCAAACCTCTGTTTTTGAGGGTGGCAGTGAGTTTTGGGCTGTAGCCTGCAAGTGAGGAGAGCAGGTGGTAAATCCATCCATAGTTTTTGGGCCTGTTTTGTGTGTGTATTGATGATGGGGTCAGAGTGTGGGTGGGGCCTTGGAGAGGGTCCAAATTTTCAGTTTCGTAGAGGGCCTTAAAATTGAGTTTTAGGGCATTTTCAAGCAGAGGGAGCAGTTTGATGCAAAGTATTGCTGAAACTTGTGTACGCTTTGATGCTGCCCATTTATCCATCAACTTGGTTTCGGAGATCTCGGTACCCATGTTTACTACCTTAATGAGGAAGTACAACGTTCATTTGTGTAGCTAACGTTTAGTGGGAACGTTAGCTACACATTCATTTCTACCAGTTACGTTTCGGGTCATTTTCACGTCAAGAGCTTGCCCATGCTAATTAGCCCACCTGCTGGTTCGTGAATAAAATTATAACACTTTAGTGTGACCACAGTACAGATTCCTACTTGCCGTAGATGGTCAACAACAAGCGCTATTATAACAGACTTGTTCTCGTAGTTGGACTCTCCTTCTCGTTATGGGCTCCTGGAAGTTGCAACCAATAGTTTGTTTTGTAGTACACTCGTCTGTGGTCTAACTTGACAGTTGTTTCTGTGCTCCGTGTATCATGATTCTACTACTGTGTGTCTACGTATTGATTGATAAGCAGATCATTTTGCATGGGTTGCAAGCGGTGCCAAAATCCCCGGGCAGGTACCAAACTGCCAAAATCCCCGAGCAGGTACCAAACTGCCAAAATTCCTAGGGAATTTGGTATGGGGGTACCCAATTCTCGGAGGTGCCCGACAAGATGAGTTGCGGTGATATACTTCAGTGCTCCAAGGAATTGGCTGCCAGCAGATCATCGAATGGGTGGGTAGGGTGTCATGGTCAGTCACCCTCAGGATGCATGGCTGTGACTGCATGTAGAAACACTTTTAGCACCAGGTGGGCCATTTCTGTCATTCACAAGAAAGTCCCATTTCAATCAGCTGGAAATCATAGGGATTGAGCTATTCCCTACATTGTTTCCCTTACTGATGGCCAATACAATATTATGTAGTCAAAAGTACATCTTTACATTGTTCCCCCCTATTACGATGCCAGAGCCGTCTGAGCCAGAGTGAGCAGAGTCAGAGTAAAGAGCACCTGAGTTCTCACCTTCATTACTCACTGGATGTCTCAGTGAGTGGCTTGTGATGTCAGGGGAATGGAAGCCTACTCAGTGTTTATGGCTACTGATGCACTGTATTAGGGCTGTTTTAATGTTACAGGATCCTTGCTCGTGGATACGCACACCTGGTCCAGATGCCTGAATTAATCTTACTACCATGCCTGATGCCTGAATTAATCTTACTACTTTGTTGCCTAATATAAAATCGTGTGATCAAAATTGGACTTAGAAGTTGGCATTGAATAATAGCGAACAGTGTAGAAAGGGTTGGATGGATCCCTTATAATATTATAGCTACATTAATTGTGAAGTTGTACCAGCAGCACTGTATAGTTCTAAGTCAAGACGGCGGTCCTTTGCTTTTAGTGGAGTGATGAAAAGCTTCCGTCAAGCCCTGGACCTTGGAGAGGCACATTTCTGGCAGTACAATCAAGCTGCTGGCAGTCCTTGTACTGGAGATTCTTGGCAAATAGTGTGTGACGAGCCTGTAACTTTACCCAGGCTATTCTGGCATTCCTACTCCAATAGCTACCGGCTAGTAAGCAATTAGGCCTAGTGGGTTTAATTAGGAAGTACAACATCTAAATCACTTAGTCAGTGCCTGACCAGTTGGCAGTTATATACGTTTCTTGTTGTTTTCACGTCATATTATTATTGTATCTGGTGACAGGAGACTCTGTGCATGGATAGAATGTAGAGTATTGGCAACTAAGAGAATTAGGAAGTGTAGCTAGCTACCTACAATAACTTTTGGTAATTTCATGACATTGGTATTGGTGTCGATCATGATTTGACTGGAGCCGGGAAGATAGTCACCAATAGTTGTATCAGCTGAGTTTATTACTATATAGGGAGAAGGGTGGATTTGAATAGGAAGGTGATGGATGAGATCGACAGATGTATAATAAGATTGAAACACAACTGCATGGGTGGCATGGGGGGGGGGCACAATCCCGAGTGGGTACCATTATCCCTAGGGAATTTGGCCGGCAAGGTCTGTTACACTTGAAGATTGTATCATGACTATTCACTCCCCATATTAATTGGTTGAAGTGCTCTGGTTTAAGTGTTCCGCTGCCACTACGCTAGACCCGTGTGAGACAGAGCGGGTAGAGCCAGAGTGAAGAGCACCTGAGCCCTCACATCATGACTGTATATATGTACTGGATGTCTCAGTAGTGGCTTGTGATAGGCTGGATGTCAGGGGAATGGAAGGTCAGTCTTCTATGGCTACTGATGCACTGTAAGGGCTGTTTTAATGTTACAGGATCCTTGCTTGCGGCACACCAGATGCTTGGATAAATCTTTTTTTGTTGACAAAATAAAATCGTGTGATCCAAATTGGACTTAGAAGTCGGTATTGAATAGTCACAAACAGTGTAGAAAGGGCTGGACGGAGCCCTTATATAGATTAATTGTGCTCTCTGTTACAAAGTTATACCGGCAGCACTGCCAAGATGGCGGTCCTTGTACACTTTTAGTGGATTGATAAATACTGGAGATTCTTGGCAAATAGCATGTGACCAGCCTGTAACTTTACCCAGGCTATTCTGGCATTCCTACTCCAATAGCTACCGGCTAGTAAGAATTTAGGCCTAGTGGGTTTAATTAGGAAGTACAACCTTTTGTGTAGCTAGCGTTCAATGGGAACCGAATGCATGAAATCATTTAGTCAGTGCCTGACCAGTTATGTTTCAGGTCATTTTCACGTCATATAATCTGGTCAGGTATTGTACATGACAGGAAACACTCAAGGTACATTCTGGATAGAAAGTAGAGATTGGCAATTAGAAAGTGTAACTAGCCATAGCTATCTGCATTAACTTTGGCAATTTCATGACATTAGTATCGGTGTCGATCATGGTTTGACTGGAGCCGGGAAGATAGTCAAAAACAGCTGTATTTAATGTCGTATGTGGTTGAGAAGCTGGGGAGTAGACCTATAGAAAAGGCACATCATATAGGTGTCTCCAGCATCAACAGTCTAAGACCCTTGAGTGACAAACGGAGCAAAAAATTGAGCCACAAAAAAAGAAGAAGCAAAGTATATATAAGAATCCCGCTTGTTCAAGATGCTTCCATTGTAGCTACTTACCACTTCCACTTGTCCCAGATGATCTTGAATTTTTGCATCGATCTCTTCTAGTTTTTGCAACCATACTTTTTGTAGTGCTAGCTTTTTACCATCCTCCAGTAGCTCTGCCTTATATTTTTAAAAATGGGGTGCCCACACAGCACTCTGGAATAGCATCCAGGGGGTGCTTTGGTGGTTTCCATGGTAACATTGATACGAAACCAGGCTTTCAATGGACATAGATCTGCAATAAGGTGGCTACAAGAAACTAAAATGGTGAAATCCATTTTTCCGTGGCAACCCTCTTCTTACATCATGGTTACCATGGATACCACTGTAGTACCCCATGGTGCTATTCCAAAGCATGCGAACTGCCACCCCATTTTGAACAATGAATGCCCGACCAGATTATATGATGTGAAAATGACCAGAAACGTAACTGGTCAGGCACGGACTAAGTGATTTAGTGCATTCGGTTCCCATTGAATGTTAGCTACACAAAAGGTTGTACTTCCTAATTAAACCTACTTGGCCTAATTACTTACTAGCCGGTAGCTATGGAGTAGGAATGCTAGATAACTAGCCGGTAGCTATGGAGTAGGAATGCTAGATAACTAGCCGGTAGCTATGGAGTAGGAATGCTAGATATTGAGTGTTACAACAACTGAATGTTCCATACAATTATCAGACCTAGGATTGCGTTATGAAATGGAATACAAATCAATCGATCTGTTTAACAGCTAGATTGACGACTATTGGAAGCATAATTTTAAAAAATTATACATAATTTTATTTCAAATTTGTTGCTATAGTTACAATGTAGGAGTTAATGTCTCAATTAATTGTATTGCCTTGTGAAACGATACGTACAATAATTATGCTTAGCTTCCTATGCTAACAAATTGGTCAATCTGTTATTTTTGTTCAGACATTAACTCCTACATATGACAAGCAAGTATATATATTGCAATGAGGATTCACTGAAACCACACTAACCAAGACGTTGGGTTGTTTATCAGTGTTTATACATGCGGTCGTGAACACTATGGCTCAGGTGCTCTATTATACTGTGGCTTTACTCGCTCTGACTCAGATGGCTCTAGCGTTGACATGGCAGGGAATTCCTGGAGAACTGCATCACATCACCGCTTCGACCAACTATCTATGGGGAGTGGATATTCACAATAGAGTCTACAAGTGTGACCGACCTTGCCGGGGCAATTTGGAGTGGACCGCTATCCCGGGAGCGCTAAAGCAAATTGACGCCAGCGATTGCGAAGTGTGGGGAGTAAATTCAAACGATGACATCTTCAAACGCCAGGTGGATGCAAGTGGGAGTTGGACGCACATCCCCGGAAAACTGAAGCACGTATCGGCATCTGGGAATGGGTACATCTGGGGTGTGAATGCTTATGACGACATCTTCAAGTGCAAGAAACCGTGCAGTGGTAGCTGGGAGCACATTGACGGCAAGCTGAAGCAGCTCGATGCTGGCAATGCTTATGTGTATGGAGTCAACGCCAATGATGACATCTTCCGACGTCCGGTAGATGGTAGTGGCGTTTGGCAGCACATTCCTGGGAAACTGAAGCACGTGAGTGGTTCAGGGAGCACGGACATTTTCGGTGTCAATAAAGCCGACCAAATCTTCAGGTGCAAGAAGCCGTGCTCTGGAGAGTGGGTGCTGATCGATGGATCATTGAAGCAATGCGATGCTAGCTTTGATGCTCTCCTCGGGGTCAATTCAGCAGACCATATTTTTCGTCTTCCGCTTGGCTCTAGCGACCGAGACAACCAACTCATTGGGCGTGTCATGCAAGACCGACGAGGACGGCCTGGACGAATCATGCAAGAGCGGCCACTCTCGGGACGAGTAATGCAAGAGCGGCCACTCTCGGGACGAGCCATGCAAGAGCAGCCACTCTCGGGACGAGACGGCATGCCAGAGCAGCCAGAAGGTATGCAGGAAACTGGTCGCCCACTGAATACTGTGGATGCGCAATATGGTGGCCGATATATGGTGGCCGATGAAGTGCAGTGATCCGCCCAATAAAAGACACTCAATGACTATCGTAAATACCAGGCTAGTAGCTATATAGAGGATTGAAAGTAGATTTAGTTGAACATGTTGACATTGTTGGTCTGGTATAGGCCTAAGGTTTAGTGTGCACGTAGCAGAGTGTTGAATAGAGCAGCTAGTATATATACCTGCCACACTGTTGTATTGCTAGTTCCCAGTGTGATAGCATTGCATGATGCTTAGCTATGAAGTATGCATGTCACAAGCGCATAACGCGGAGCACGTACGGGCAATTGTGCAGAGTCCGAGATGGCGAAACGATGTTGATTGTAGAATGGATTATCGGACACTTTATTATCAATGCAATACCACATCAAGATTTTCACCAACACAATTCATTGAGACTGCATGCCATCCATGGGCTTTAATACAACGCAAACCGTATTTCCTAGTATAGTTTGGTGTTTAATTAATAATTATGCCATGGCTCCGAATATGTTGGGCTCCGAAACCTTGTTTGTCACTATCCACCGGGCTCATTTGGCTATATCTGCTACAAGGTGCATGGGTACCCTTGGGAACCCTCAGCAGCTAAAACATGGGAACTAGGTTTTAATAATGGCTTTAACACGAATGTGCACATGTATGCACCCCTAACAGAACTCAGTGTCTTTGACGTCAATACCCCTAATAGAATTCATTGTCTTTGTTATTATACAGCAACTACAGTTATGAGAAAGGGTCACAAATTTATTTTGTGTGTTTGAAACATGCATGAGAAAATTCTATACAAGTCATAAAGTAAAAGAGGACAATCATAATATTTTGCCAATGATAGAGTCATGCAAACATGATTCATGCATTTCACATGCGCAAGCAAGCATCAATACTTATAAGATGGTATGTATACAAAAGTGGAATGTACCGTCAACATTGACATGATCGTACAAGTGAGTTCACAAGAGTAATGATTCATCACACCGCTCTTCAAGAGTGTCATTACCAGCCAGCACCACCTGGAGAAAGGTTCACGAAGATCAGTGAAACGTAGCCTTGTCTCCCAGGCCATCCCACTTCAAAGCCTATCAAACACTTGAGTCCCAGGCCTCAAGACCAACATTGAAGAGAGAGCCTGCAGGGAACGAGGCTAGCACTAGCAATGTCCTCTGAGCAGGCTACAATCAGGTTTCGGTCATAGAAAGGCCATAGAAAGGCCATGATGTATACTCTTGGGCAAACTGTAATGTGAAATACATGCAGTACTGGAGTGTGAAAACTAGCCAATTTACAGTGAGTACGTAAACTCCAAGTACTTCCTGCCAATACGATTACCCACTGTGCGGTCTCTAAATCTCATAGTGTCTTTGAATGGCACCCTGCAGGGCATTTTGCACGAGTTACGTATACGTGTTATTTCATTGACAACTGAGCGTTACCAATAATTACCATGATTAGCGGCTAACACTAGCTAAGTGGGTAGGGTGGACCCAGTTTGAGGGGTGGAAGCATTTGTTAGGCTTGACTGAATGCAGCTACTAGTGAGAGCTGTTCAATGTCGGCACTAATGTCTGTCATGGTGTTCCGTAAGCTTTCATAGCCATTCTTATGTCCTCTCTGACTCCCTTCTCATCCATGCATTACCCAACTGAGCACTTGCCTATACGTACAATGTAGCTACTGCCAGTACAGTACTACGTATACTATGTTCTAAATAAGTAGATACCTCGAGGTGTCTAACTCATCCAGTGGAATCTACACGATGTAGAACCCCCGGGGGCCCTTGGTAGCACCCTCACTAGAGCCAGACCAGGGGTCTTGGGATACTGCACACAGATCCCTCGGAAACAACGTCATACCTGGTTCAATCTCATAAGCTGAGAATTTGAATTTTGCCTTTTATGGTAGCTAGTTACAAGACCCCGGCAACCCAATGACCTGAACCCTTATGCAAGTACAGTGCAGTGAGCGTGTAATCATGGTAAGTGGTTTACTTTACGTACGTCAGTCCTAAGAGGTTTCCTAATGGAGTTGACCAAAGCACCTGATGGGGTGATGCACTGTAGCCAGCTTAGAGTCAACTGTGGTTAGTCTCATGTCCCCATAACACTCCCTCTTCACTCAGACATGTGGTATAGACAGGCTGGGGTACACCAGGGCACTTGCCCTAGCAACTGGGGGCGTGCCCTAGCAACTGGGGGCATGCCCTAGCAACTGGGATGTGGCCTAGCAACTGGGGGGCGTGCCCTGGCAACTGAGGGCCATACCCTGGCAACTGAGGGCCATACCCTGGCCACTGAGTGCCCTACCACCACAGGTGTGTGAGGTGTGCTGGTCAACATGCCTGCATATCCTTAGTGTGTGCAGGCAAGCAGGTGGTGCAGCGGTCTCAAGATTATCAGGCAATTAATTCTTTTGACTGTGTCTCGTTTGGGAGTTTGCCAAAAGGCTCACAATGGAGAACTGCAATGCTTGCAACAATTTGGCTGATGTAAATTGATACGTGCCGACAGGGAGTGTGTATGTACACAGACCAGACACTAAAAGAGCTCCAGAATCAATCAAAGAGGCTCAAAGTGACGAAGACGTGAGAGCAGGATCACTTTGTGTGTAATACAGTAGCCAAAGAAGATCAGAGTGTTCAGCATTAGCAGAGGGCAATGCATGCAGTCTAATCTTGCACTTGTGCAACACAAAATCACAAAACT
Source organism: Axinella damicornis (assembly GCA_963931865.1). Taxonomy (NCBI): domain Eukaryota; kingdom Metazoa; phylum Porifera; class Demospongiae; order Axinellida; family Axinellidae; genus Axinella; species Axinella damicornis. The sequence goes on along the minus strand of OZ007514.1, from coordinate 11,327,133 downwards.
ATACGTACTAGTAGTAGGTCTTCATACAAATTGCTTGCTGATGTGAAGCCTATTATGTTTAATCCTTGGTAAAGTGAAGCCTATTTGATGTCTGAGTGGCGGTAAGCAGTGGCCAGCACAAGGACTGCCATGTGTATGGCTGCTATAGCAACAGTACTGACCAATAATCAACGCAAAGCCACTGGTTCTCCCAACAGATCTCGTATGGCTGGGCAATTTACCACATTCTTTTGAAAAGCTGTCACTAACGAAGAGTGCATGAGCGTGCAGGAACCAGTGCTGTGCATAGCAACATCTACATATCATGTGACTTCCATGTACTGCAGAAGGCTTTTACATCCTGCATATATTATACCTGTAAACCACCTATATACTGTTTGAAGCGTGCAAATTTACCTCATTCACAACTGAAAGCACACTGGAGCCCAGACCCCACTTCCAAATGGCAATACTTCCACCTGGTGCATCGTAAGCTTAAGCCAGTGTCTGCTAGCACTACCTGTGAGACTATCTAGTGTACAGCCATGTATATATGTTGCAGATTTTGACCTTTGACCTTGTTGGTAATTCTACAGAAAGCTACCAAGTTAAAAGCTTTGCACATGTAAACAAAATACATAGAATGCAATTAAGCATGATCGCACATGTATACATTTGGTGACTGTTGAAAGGGGGAATCCACTGAAACAATCCAAGACCTTTTCACTTGTCACAGACGTTGTCTGCAGATTCCACTCCCTCTAGCCACCACAAAATGCTAACTTGTTGGCGTCCATGTATAGGGATGTCCAATGTATTGTCATAATAAGAGCTCACAACAATTGTGTTGTGGTGGTTTTATAATTATATTTTCACACTATTAGTGGTGTAACCTTAAGTACGTAACAATGTATGTACTTTTGTTTCTTACCATCTTTTGAATAATGTGCTTGCATTGGCCTGGGTGGTGGGGGAGGCTTTCCCGGCCTGGATGACGGGGAAGGCTTTGCCGGCGTGGGTGACGGGGAAGGCTTTCCCTGGTCGTAACTGGGAGGCCCTCCCTTGCCGTTACTGGCACCGTCGATACTTGAAGTACTTCTGGGTGCAGAAGACCTCTGGCAGCAGAAGACGAATATCAGCGCCACGATAACAGCAGTGATGACGACAGAGAAGATGAGGGTCACAAATAAAGTGATGGCTACAGCAGCACCCACCGAGAGACCTGTGGGAGAATCAGTGGAGGGTTACACCGGGAAATTTTTTTCTTTCATCTTTTTCTATACAAGTTTTACACACACACAGCCGAGTGTTAGTGTTTGGATGCAGCCATCTAGCCATGAGGCTAATATGAAGGCTGTCCAAGAAAATCAGTCAATTCCCAAGACTGTAAGGCCTGACCAAAGTAATTTCATGTTGCTTGGGTGTTTGCAGTAGTCTCAGCCCCAGACCCAAACCAACCCAGCTCGGATCGCTTTCATCTGAGGTTGGTTTGGGTACAGGGCTGATACTAAGGTCTTTGCAGCTTATGAATAGAGAGAGTGATTAATAAAAGGGGAGCGGCCATACTAGCTGCAATGTGATAAAACTCAACAAAAGTGAACTGTTTAGGAAATCTAAGTACAAGGACCCAAGTAAGCACACCTGGGACAGTTCATTATCTGGACTCCACCCACTGCACGCACGGCAAGTGTCCTTAAAATTGATGCCGAGATTTGGGACGCACTTCCAACATGTGTCTGGGGCACAGCTTCACTGCAATATAGGAAGGCTTCTCGGAAGAGCACTGGCTTTGTGTGTACATGTACCTAATTTTCTGAAAGACAGTGCAGCTTCGCTTACTGATCTTCCAAAGCTTTGTTTTGGCCTTCCATAGCTGCGTTAAAGTTTCCAGACCTGTGTTTGTCCCATAAATCTGGTGCCGCAATGGAAGTGGTTCCGCAAAGTTAACGTACATCATTTCTCTAGACACGTACTGAGGAGACGTGTACTTTGGTTAGCCTCGTTCCCAGGCGCTTTGATCAGGCAACATAAGTCATGTTCAGGGTTTCGTTTTTGGGGGGAGAAACACGGCAGGCAAGGAGGACTTCCCCTCCATTGTTATCAATCACTACAGTACGTGTAGTGTTTGCAATGCTTTTCTGAAAACCGCATCGCCACAAACCAGAAGGCTTCTTCTTCAGAGAACTGGAAGTGTTCATTTTCTTCAAAGGCTCTTGTAGAGAACGCTGGGTTAGTACGTATGTATGTTCTTCAGAGATTGCTTTGGTCTTGCGGAGCGTTGTTTGTGGTTGAAATATACGTAGTATTCATGCAAGTGTAATCGCATGGATTTGTGCTCTCACGGGACAGATGGTTTTTCCGATTTAGGGGGTGTGGCCTTCCGGCCATATCCCCAAAACAGGGAAAAGTGTCTGGCCAGCGAGAGTGATTTGGAAATAGCTAAAGTATAGCAAGCGACGAAAAGCTGGGCGTGGGCCCGGGAACGGGAGTAGGAAAGGGGGTACAGGGACTAAACACACTTCTTTTGTAGGAAACAATACTATCCACCACAAAACAGTCGCTGAAACTGATACCATATTTGGTTTAATTACCACAAACTGTCAAGAACAGTTGACATCAGAGTTCCGTTTTGGGCAGAAACTGAGCGTGTTTATTAGTACAACATACGTACATGTACGTAATAGTTGTGCCCCCTCCACAATATCTGGAATGGGCTTTGGAATCAGGCTACCTGTGAGGTATTTTGTTTACCCTTGTTGTAGATATTTTTATCCCGCGTGCACACGTGCAAAATGGACTTAAGAAGTCACTTCTTTCTGTCAATCTGTCTATATGTTTCATGCATTTCCTATACCTGCTGGATTAGGATCTGGAGGTGGGGTCCCCGTAGACACATTTGAAGCTGAGGTGGTGAATGGTGATTCTGTTAATTAAATGGTTTCCAGGAAACCAGTTTGGCTGCCCAAACGGGTTTCCAGTACATGCACTGTATAGAGGGTTCATTTCGTGGCGGAGAAAACTTTCACAAATTTGCTGTTGGCTGCACCCAGTCTAACATAGCCTGCATGCACGGGCAGCGAGCAGGCAATTGATGCAGGAGCAAATGGTAGTTCTGATACTCAAAACAGTCACTACGAATGATAGTGGATCATCCAGCTTTGGTGACACAGAATCGGTGCGTTGGAAGTGAGTAAATAAGGCCATCACTACGTACCAATCGGCAGGAACGATTCAGGGTTGGATAAAAGTTTTGCGAGTCACCACAGAAACACGTAATTAGTGAAAGCTTTCTCCTGCGAAATAAACCCGCTGTACGGTTTACAATTAGGTCAACCTACCCAGGCCATTTTAAAGCATGAGAGAGAAAGTCACATTGTCTAGTTTTAGATAAGGCTTATAATATAGACTGGGTTACAAGTCCCACTCCTTTATCCAGCCAGGTGTCTCAGGGCCGTTGTGGCTGAGTGGCATAAATCAGGATTTGAATCCTTGTTGAGAGTCTGGATTGTGGTGGCTCCTTTCTCTCCCAGAATAAAATTCTGCCTGTAAATGTTTCATGCACACACACACCCCTCATCATAATTTTCGCAGTGCCGTCAATAATACTACACCATGAGTGAGAAATTCGCAACTTAGCCTGTGACCCATACACACACCTGCGGCACAAGTAGCAACGTAGAATACAATGAAGCGGTCCTGAACCACTGACACGTCGCTGAAGCTTGACGGGTCATTCGTAGCACCACTGGCAGCCGTCACCACGACACTGTAGCTCGTGAATGCATTCAGCTCCACGTTGGTGCAAATCAGGTCGCTTTGTGTCGGCTGAACTGTGGCCACGCGCACGTACTCGGTGTCACTGGCCTCCAGGGTATAGATGTTATAGTGCAGGTCAGGACTGCCACCGTTCTCCAGAGATTGCAGCCAGCAGACATTCAGCACGTTGCCAACCACAGAAGGAGGGTTTGCGGTAGCTATCCTCGGAGAAGAGGGGGGCCCTACAGAGGATGAACGATCATCATGAAGGCTTTACACATGGCATGGAATACATTTCATCCGGAAAGGGGATAGTACATAGTTTCAAGCTAGCCCTCATTCCCAGGCTCCCCGCCCCCTTGCGAGCACAGTGATTTTTCTTCACCGCATGCACAGGTGCCTGGGAACGAGGCTAGTTTCAAGCTGCGTATGGTATAGCAGGGCTGGCTCCCTGAGATAAGGAATGGGTATACTCAGATGTCGGTGTTGTATATTATGCGCACACTAGGTCTTAGGGAAAATTTTATGATGCTAGGTACGTAATTCTGGCAGCATGTAAAACGTACCACTGTCAATGCTACTCCGGTAAACATATATACATGTAATGTTGTAAATTTGGTCCTTCATGCAAGACCAATGCAGGCTAAAGTAGTACAAAAGCGCTATGATGTTGTTGCACAGCACATCTCATTCCTTGCAGCTGAATACCCCAAGACTCCTCCAGTCTTACATAATTGAATTTCACAAGGCCTTAGACCTACATGTGTATGCTATCATACCTTCATGTGTATGATATGTGCACTGCTTCTATGAACTAGCTATTTACACGTTTTCCTGAAACTTAGGTACGTACAAAGCCCGCGCTCTTCCGAAGAAGCCTTCGGCAACTTCGGAAGAAAACTTCCAATTCTCAGAGCCTTCTGGCTTTCGGAAGAAACCTTCTGGTTTGTAGCAAAGTTGAATGTAGAAAAGCATTCCGAACCTCGCCATCAGTTTCAGAGATGCGTACCGTATCTCCTGCTTACTTGTACAAGGATCCTCTGGTCTGTCATTGTTTCTGCTGACACCAGGGTCACACGCACACACGACAGCTGCAGGACTAGCGGCAGTGCTATTGGCCGGACAGGGCAAGCAGGTCCTGGGGTCGGTTGAATTGGAGTAGGGCTGGAACGTTCCAACAGAGCAGGCTAAGTGGGAGGAGTATGTCAGTGTGTGTGTGTGTGTGTGAGTGTGTGTATGTGAGTGTGTGTGTGTGTGGGTGGGTAGGTGTGGGTGTGTGCATGTGTGTAGTGTGTGTGTGGGTGTGTGTTGGTGTGTGTGTGCATGTGTGTGTATGTGCAAGTGTGTGTATGTGTGCATGTATGCATGCGTGTGTGTGGGTGTGTGTAGCTCGTGATGAGGTCACGATGAGGTCATGTGCACACACACACACATTCACAAATGTTTAAACATCACACACCATCATGACCTCATTATGACCTCATCATGACCTCATCATGACCTCATGACATCCACAGCCGAGTTCACTCACCTCTGCACTGTGATGGCATGGCATACTCATATCCCCGATTACAGGTACAGGTGGCGACATCCTGACACCTTCCATCCGCAAAGCATGTGACCTGCAGGCTCGTCAAATTGCGGGAATTGGGAGCACAGCTCGCAACACCTGTCACTGGTGTAGTACTGCCGAGAGCAGGCAGAGCAATCTCGGGGTAGATCACAAGACCAACAGTTCTCGCGAGAGAAGCCCTGTAGTAGACCTGAAGGCGTCGAATGCTTGCACAGGTACCAGTGGCTCTAACCCCAATGTAGAATCCATTTAAGTTCTCCGAGGGGATAAAGGTAAAGGATAGTTGATTCACTGCTTGTCCTAATCCATTTGGCTCAATACGTCGTATGGGTTGTCCATAGTTGCTGGGGGTTCTCGCTGCAGCACGATCCATTCCATTCCTCTCATAGTGATACATGTCAACATAGAGTTGATTACAGGTAGGATTTCGAGCCAGTCTGCAGCTTTCAAAATAAGAAGTGACATTAACAAACACTTCTCTGGCCTGGAGGTAACTGATGTACTGTGTGAAGAACCAGTTATCTTGCGATGCAGTCTCTCTGAAATCACATGACTCTGGCTCAGATTGGCAGAGACCACCAAAGGCACTGTCCCACTGCCAGCAAGAAGAGAAACAAAACACAAGTTAGTTCTGGAAATGTACATGTCCCAGTTTGTAGTAAAGCATGTCCTGAGGTTTGTATGGAAGGGGAGTGTGAGTGTGGGTGAAGAGAGGTAGGGAAGAATGGGGTATGAGTGGGCTGGAAGGATGGGGTGGGGGGATGAGGGGAGGAGTAGTGTGGACACGAGAAGCGTGCCGAAATTATACTGTCATGATTACACTGCCACAGCAATCAATATTGTTTGTGAACAATGTATGGCAAACTACTGTGTATTGACGGAGTCACACCTACCCCAGTGCCTGCTCCATCCACATCTAGTGCCTGCCAGTGTGGATTTGAGCGTGAGATCAAATTCTCGTAATTTCGACTGTCCATTAGCATCGTCACATTTGGAGGGTAGACATCACCACGTTGATTCACACAGCGTAAGTCTTCATCACCAGGAGCCTGGGCTGCTGCTTGCCACACAGCCAGCACAGCAACAAGGAATCCACTCAAAGCCAATCCTGATGGCATCCTCTGTAATCAAGAATGAATTTTGGTGTGTCCTAAGTCCTTGGATGAAACTTGTGAACCCTCACTGTACATGTAGTTACAGTGTGCATGTGCAGCAGGGGTAATGCGATGCCTAGCCTCGTTCCCAGGCCGTTCCCACCGCCAGTATTTCATCGCTTCCAGTACGGCGGGGAAAGGCCTGGGAGATCTGGTCACGTGCGATGCCATCAGGTAGACACATGGTAGACACACGGAGGGGGGGGGGGGGGGGGGGGGGGGGGGGGGTGCCCAATGAAGAATCTCGATGTCCTGTCTTGGACTGTCCGTCCAAAGGCTGGATGTCAGAGCGTTCGCAAGGCAGACGATCTATATTGTTCGTTGTTCACAACACCGGGGACAGATCGATGTGAAACAGGTATTACAAGCAGTTGGGCACCGCCCCCCGTGTGCCTACCATCTGTCTACCTGACGTCATCACACGTGACCAAATCTCTCAGGCCTACCCCCGCCGTATTTCATACTGGAAGCGATGAAATACTGGCGGTGGGAACGGCCTGGGGACGAGGCTAAGCGGCTGATGCCTTGGAAGCGATGAAATACTGGCGGTGGGAACGGCCTGGGGACGAGGCTAAGCAGCTGATGCCTTGGCTGATGCCTTTGTGTCTGTCTGTCTGTCGGCAAAATGTGCTTCAAACATGTTAGCTAAGGCATTTACTGACATCCTACTCAACATAATCACAGTTCTGTAAACACAAACAATCAGCATAATCAAAGTTCTGTAAACACAAACAAACAACATAATCACAGTTCTGTAAACACAAACAATCAGCATAATCACAGTTCTGGAAACACAAACAATCAGCATAATCACAGTTCTGTAAACACAATCAGTAGTTCTGTACCTGATACCAGTCAAGTTGGTTCATTTAGCCGTCAAGTCAGCAACTTCTTATTACCAGTTTCTTGGCTCCACCCATTTCAAAATCGCATGTGACATCACCGACTGCACTATAGGTAGGCCTACCGCTGATTATTAATACAGCATGCACGACGAGATAGCTAGGCCTACTGATTTTTAATACAGTGATGTCGGCATGCAGAAAGAGATACCGTAAGCTGTGGCAGTAATGTTACGAACAGGGTGTGGTCAAGTTGTATAAATTAGAAACCTGACTTTCACGCAGCTTTTCTCAGCCTCTCGAGTGGCTCTCTGGTCTTTGATTATGTACATGTAGATGCTATTATTTTCTGAATTCTGACGCTCTATCCTGAACTAAGCCTTCAACAAGGCCTTCCGTGCTCAAATTGCTGATTTTTGTGTCCACAGACAGACAGACAGACAGACAGACAGACAGACAGACAGACAGACAGGCAGACATCTAGACAGACGGGACACACAAACTGATCACTTAACCCCTGCTGGGTAATAATAAACAGGGTAAACGTTGTCAAAGTGCATACAATGAGTTGGAGGGAGACAGAACGTTTGTTGATCCTTGCTTGACAACAAAAAGGCAAGGAATTCCATAGACATCAATACATTAAGATTTTAACGTGTGTGTGTGTGTGTGTCTGTCTGTCTGTGCTTGACGGAAGTGGAATGTTCGTGGGGCGGGACTGGACTCTAGTGACGCGCGACCTTCGTACTTTAATTTATTTACTGAACCTCGAACTCCGCGAAGAATGTTCGAGAACATTGGGCCCGGGCGCCGGGCATGGCCCAGTATGCAATCGGGGAGCAGCAGCCGAAGCGGACGCAATCGGGCGAGCAGCAGCTGAAGCGGGCACAATCGGGGAGCAGCAGCTGGAGGCGCAGGCAAACGGGGAGCAGCAGTGCCACAATCGGGGAGCAGCAGCTGGAGGCGGAGGCAAACGGGGAGCAGCAGTGCCGCAATCGGGCCCGGGAGCAGCAGCAGAAGCGCACGCAAGCGGCGAGCAGCATGCAGCTGAAGCGGACGCAATCGGGGAGAAGCAGTGTCTGTGCTTGACGGAAGTGGGATGTTCGTGGGGCGGGACTGGACTCTAGTGACGCGCGACCTTCGTACTTTAATTTATTTACTGAACCTCGAACTCCGCGAAGAATGTTCGAGAACATTGGGCCCGGGCGCCGGGCATGGCCCAGTATGCAATCGGGGAGCAGCAGCCGAAGCGGACGCAATCGGGCGAGCAGCAGCTGAAGCGGGCGCAATCGGGGAGCAGCAGCTGGAGGCGGAGGCAAACGGGGAGCAGCAGTGCCGCAATCGGGGAGCAGCAGCTGGAGGCGGAGGCAAACGGGGAGCAGCAGTGCCGCAATCGGGCCCGGGAGCAGCAGCAGAAGCGCACGCAAGCGGCGAGCAGCATGCAGCTGAAGCGGACGCAATCGGGGAGAAGCAGCTCTTCAGAGCTGTCCGGCGCCGGATTACGCACGGTAGGCGAACAAGGGGGAAGTAGCTGAGCGAGCGAAGCGAGCTCAGCTACTTGTAATTATTAACCTGTGTGCCTCACAGTTGCTGTGGACACTATACTGTGGATACCCGCTCGGTCAAATTTATCTGATTTGCTTTGTTTTTCTGATATGGCCACATCTCACGATGTGCGGCCAATTGTATTTCACCACACTCGATCGTCACAATGCCATTCAGGTTCCCAGACTTGTTACAGCCTAGTCTGGGAACGGAAACTAACAAAAGACACGTGCTGCAAATGGATAGCCAGCCTCGTTCCCCGGCTGTAGGAGCCTGGGAGGAGCCTGGGAGAAGCCTGGGAGGAGCCTGGGCTAGTATATGGCTCTGGGTGACCTACATATGGGCCTGTTCCTGAGCAAAGAAGCCAAGAAGGGAACGCCATTTTGAGTTTCCAAGTATTCAACAAAGTCAGTCTAGGGGCAGTACACTTGTGCTTGTACTGCACATCAATGGAAAGCGGCACCAATATGTATCTTCTTTGAGGGGGGGGGGGGGGGGGGGGGGGGGGGGGGTTTGAGTCAAACCATGCGAGTGTCCCTGAAGTTGATTTTGAAACTTGGCAACATGGCACTTGCTATTACAGTGTAGATTGTAGAATCAGTAGGTCAAGTGCAAGCTACCTAGTTGAGTAGGTGGGGGCAAACCACATCCTCAGAAGCACACTCAGTCATCTTTGATCTTAATCTCTCTTGTAACAACATCGCTAATGGAAGTGTGTGTGCGTGTGCTGTGTGTGTAGCAGGACACCAGGATTTCCATACATGGAGCTAATGGGGCTAATGACAGTGTGGGCAGACAAGTTGACGGGAGTTTGCAGGAAGCCATGCTCTTAGAGGCACTTCAGAGTTTGGTTAGAGCTATGTAAACCTACAATACACACATGACTGACTTTCAATATGTTAAGTGGTTTCATTAGGCATGAGCAAGAGCGCATGATGACATCATTGTTTTTTCACGGCGGAGGAGGAAGAGCGTGTGACTGGCAAAAATTTGAAACAGGCGGAATCTTTGGCGTGTACTAAAAATAGAACACGTGAGCTAGCTCATCACGGATATCGCCACTGTACTCGTAGTAAAGTTGCTAGCTAGCTGTAAATGGAGCGCTCAGAGCTCACCTTGTGAAGTCTGCGTTCTCACAGCCGTTATCGACACAAAGCGATTCGTTCTGCATTCTACCCGAGCCTGAAAGTCGGGCGGGGAGAAACGGTGGATGATTGTTTGCTCCACGAAGTACTTCGAGGTTGAAGGGGGTGGTATTGGCTCAGTTCTGTCTCTGACTGATAGTCCTCTGGCTCGAGATCGAATATTTCGCAGCTGTATCGTTTCTCACGCTCTGTTCTGACCCGCAATCTAGATACAACGTGACCGGATGTGCTATTTTTAGTACACGCGAAAGATTCTGCTTTCACCACGGGAGAATACGAAGTCACACGCTCTTCCTCCTCCGCCGTGAAAAAACAATGATGTCATCATGCGCTCTTGGCATGAGGCATGAGCTTTATTATTATTTTACTATCCCAGATAAATAGTCACACTAGAAAACTACATAGTTAGGGAACAAAATACATACGCTACAAAACACAATCAACACAGAATCAACAAAATTACATACCTGTGAATTTAGGGATGAGTAATTTTTTCAGGTGATTAATCACTGATTTAGGTAGCTATCACTACAACCATCTGATAATCACATATGACATTAAACAAAAGCATTTCAGGAGAACTTTATAGTAACAAACATGATTGTAGAAACCGTAATATAAATTAAGTTCTATATTGCAGCCACTGAATGCCTAAAAAGCGCACCACTATTAGTGATAAAACCACCACCACCACACGATCATCATCACGGGCTCTTACAACTACGATCTCCATCCCAATTGTGAAATGAGAATGGCCAAGAGGATTTATCTAAAAAGCAATTTAGTTGTAGCTACATGTACATGCAGTTGATGAATAGGCAAAATTGACTGTTTTCAGTTTGAACATTATGATCAGTTATATAATCATGTAGTTTAGTTTTGATATCATTAGCTAGTTATAATAAACAGTAGAGAAGGTCCACTGACAACATCTGAAGCACCATGCATGACGTTATCTCTGTGATGATGGGGGTCAACAGCAGGCAGAACCCCAGCCCATTCCCCTCCATGCTTGTATACTAAAGACTGTGGCCTGGGAATGAGGATAATACACACACCTACACATGCACACACTGACAGAGCAACTACGTATAAGAAGTTGTCCCTGAGAGTTTGTCCCTGGTACAGATCGTTTCACATGTAAACCGTGTGCAGGAGAACAGATTAACCACTTGCGGGACAAGGTGGTGGCGGATGCTATAAAGAATTGCCCTGTGGAGAAGATCCACTGATGCCTGAAGCATCATGCACGACAGTACCTTTGTGGTGATGGGACAACAGCAAGCAGAGCCCCAGGCCATTCCCACAGGAGGTGGGAACGCCCAGGAACAAGGGCAATACACACACACATGAACACACCAACAGAACAACTACAAGAGGATATGTAAACAGTGTGCAGGAGAACACATTAACCACTTGCGGGACAAGGTGGTGGAGGCTGCTATAGCAACTTGGAACAGCAGTTCACCATATATGGAAATGCTCGGCAAAGCCTCTGAACGCGGCCAAACCATCAGCCTCAATTATTATTGGTCCTAGCCACTGGGTACAACTGTTCCAAGGATGGTGTGATCCTGTCAAGGACAGACAGCTGGCTGCACTGCAAGTTCCAACCTAATGGACATCGGACCTCCTCTGTACTGGACAGGACCAAGGTCTAGTTTACTGGAGATTACTAGAGATTACTAGAGATTACTAGAGATTACTAGAGATTACTAGATAGTTTACTGGAGATTACTAGAGATTACTAGAGATTGCTACTAAATTAACCTTTGACCTAGCTACCATGCATTTGAGCATGGATGCATGTAAGCCTGCATGTTGCAAAGGGGCTACAGTGAAGCATGTCTACAGTGGTCATCCATGGTGCACTTGAAGTTGACACTACATGTACATGTACATAGCCTCGTTCCCAGTCCCACGCCCAGCTTTTCGTCGCTTGCAATACCGTACTGCAAGCGACGAAAAGCTGGGCGTGGGACTGGGAACGAGGCCAACATGTACATGTACCTTCAATTACTTGTGCTACCTACTGATCACACAAAAATTAATTTTGTTAAAATACATTGTGATCCGTAATACCACATACGTTGTATCACATGTGGGTAACTTGCATGTACTCTTATCCTTTGATACCAACGTCCCTACTAATACCAAACACTTTTATCACAGCTTCTAATGCAAGTGTGGGCAGACAACTGACTGCAGTTCATGGAGGCCAGAAGTCGTCCGCTAGAGGTGCTTCAGAGTTTGGTCACAGCTGTGTAACCATATACGCAAATGTTTACTTTATTCTGAGTTTATCTTCCATATGCTGAAGGTGGCAAGAGAGAGTCAGTGAGCATTGAGTATCTTTGAACAGGCATGAGCGTGTACTATCCCACATCACATCTGTTATTCTCCCATATTAACTTATTTGACCCAGTTATTCAACTTATGGTATGCGTCCTTAAAATTGGTGCCGAGATTCAGAAACCTTTCCGTTGCTGGTCAGAGTGTCCGTCACAAGTGTACCTCTGGAATACCTAATGCAGCTGTGGAAGGCCTAAATGCAGCTGTGGAAGGCCTAAATGCAGCTGTGGAAGGCCTAAATGCAGCTGTGGAAGGCCTAAATGCAGCTGTGGAAGGCCTAAATGCAGCTGTGGAAGGCCTAAATGCAGCTCTGGAATACCTAATGCAGCTGTGGAAGACCTAAACGAAACTCTGGAAGATCTGTAAGCGAAGCTGCACTGTTTTTTGGACACTTAGGTATGTACAAGCCAGCGCTCATCTGAGGAAACCTTCCGGTTTTTGGAAGAAGCTTTCCGGATTGCAGCAAAGCTGCCCCACAAACAAATGACGAAAAAGTGCTCCAAATGTATGTATAGTGACTGTATACAGACAAATGCTGCCATCAAGATTAGTTGCCTCACTACGCTCGGAAATTATATCATGACGTGATTGAGTGTGGCAGCTAATTAGTAGACCAGTCTGGTCTGAACCCTTCATAGTCTTCACTATGGAGCTTTCACTGTCATGATTAGGTAGTAGCAGTTGCCATGGCAACTAGGTATACATACTTACAAGGCTTGACTCAGACAGTGATTAATCCAGAGGGCCAACTCTTGAATTACATCATATCCTGACTTCCATGGACAGCTCTACCATGAATGGTAAGTGCCTACTGACATCACTGCAAGCATCCTTTGGAGTGAATGGGTATAGCTACTAGTAAGGTTGTAGATGTTTCTGTCCTAACAACACACAGGATGTCCTATAGCTACTAGTAAGGTTGTAGATGTTTCTGTCCTAACAACACACAGGATGTCCTTCTTGAGCAAAATAACACCATATAAGGGCAAGTCACTACGGTAACACACCCACATACAAAATAAGGGCAAGTCTCACTACTGTGTCACACCCACACACATGTAGCTACCACTTAAGAATATAGTTCAATGAATGCTATTTCACAGTATAATATACTGTAGCAGGTCGTTATTAGGCACATGTCTCCACCAAGAGCGCATAAGTAGGTCACCAGATGCACTTAATTTCGAATGACATTCCTCGAATAGGAAATGTGTTTAATTTCGAATTATAGCTTTTTCCGCTCAGTAGGATCAGAGTTTCGGGAAGAAGACTTTAGTGCTTAATAAAGAGTAGCTGAGTCGAAGCATGGTATGATCAAAGCTATCCTATAAATCACTGATGAGGAACTAATGATTATTCAATTTATCAGTTCATAAGACAAGAGTTATGAGGGATGAGTTTGATGATCCAATAGTCTGTTTGAAATGTGTGACTGATTAACAGGTGGGGAATGTCATGCACGTCTACATAGCCTCGTTCCCAGGCCACGTGGGACTGGGAACGAGGCTAACTTCTACAGTGTTAATATCCACCAGAGGGGTCGGGAATTGATGTCACGTCGCAGCGATATGCCGTTTGGCTATCTTGCCTAGTGTGCTTATTGCCAATAAAAACATTACTATACTAGTCACAGCCAGAGTACACCAAGGTGATTGATCTCTAAATGGACTTTGCAAGTGTAAACATCCACAAATGTAGCAGTAGTTGCCATGGCAACTACTGGTAGGTATGCACACTTACAAGGCTTGATTCTGACATTGATTAATCCAGAGGTACAAATACACATGTAAGGGGGGAGGGGGGAGGGAAGGGGGAAGGGGAGGGGGAGGGAAGGGGAGGGGGAGAGGGGAGGGGAGAGGGGAGGGGGGAGGGGAGGGGGGAGGGGGAAGGGGAGGGGGAGGGAAGGGGAGGGGAGAGGGGAGGGGAGGGGAGGGGAGAGGGGAGGGGAGGGGAGGGGAGAGGGGGGGAGGGGATGGAGGAGGGGGGAGGGGAGGGGGGAGGGGGGAGGGGAGGGGGGAGGGGGGAGGGGAGGGGGGAGGGGGGAGGCAAAAGCACTGCTATTGAAACCTGTTGACTGAGAGGTTCAGAGGAGACAGTTTAGTGTACAACCAGTTGTACAAGCAGTTGTGGTCATTACCCTCTTAGGAACTTGTAGAAGCCAGCCTCAGACTGTGTAGACAGTGTAGTGATCATTGTAGTGATTCAGTGGCACTGGTGCCAAAATTCTTACAGGGGAAGGCCTGGGGGAGCACAACACACGCACGTGACCAGATTTCCAAGGCCTTCTGCCTCCGTGTTTAACGTTTGTATACTGCAAGTACCGGAGGTGGGATCCGGAATGGAGGTGGGAACGGCCTGTGAATGAGGCTAGGTGTAAACCAGCTCCTCTTTTCATCATGGCAGCTGGCCAGCTTGACCACATGCTGTGCTGTCATGGCAGCTGGCCAGCTTGGCATGCCACATGCTGTGCTAGGTATGAGTTGGCACAGGTCAATTATCTTTGTCTTGCACCTCATTATACCCCTCATTCTCACATGAATGTGTAGAAGTGGATAATTCAATCTCTGACACACATGAAAGCATGGTATAGACCAGGAGCTCCGAGGTAATGAACACCTGCAGTGAACACTACCAGTCCACCATTTTGGAGGTCAATGGTAGTAGAACACCTGCAGTGAACACTACCAGTCCACCATTTTGGAGGTCAATGGTAGTAGGAAAGAAAAGTACGCAACCGATTTCGCAGGGCGAGGGGCAGGTATGTATGCTGAAAACACCACAGAGGAACCTACCAAAGCTGTTGTATACATGTATACACACCCACAACTACGGAAGGTTGGCCTGCATTCTGGAGCTCGGAGTTGACAAACTTTAGCTTCATTCTCAGGTGCTCAGTAGGGGGTTATCGCCTGGGAATGAGGCTAGACAAACTTATGTGCATTGAACTGGCCTCCTTAATTGCAGAAACCATGTGGATGATAAGATCACACCCACTTTAGCTTCCGATCGACCCCATCCTGGAATCCCACACACGTCATAGATAGTACTATGTACATGCACGTTGGCAGTTATGAATCTCACTAATGCCACGTAGATATTGGCCAAGCAGAGCCTGCTATGGTCAGTTTGCAGGGCTACTACTCCTGCAGAGTAGACGATCTGCAAAATGTTGACATTGGCAAGCAGCATGCTAGTGTTGAACATCCACACGGCACGTAAATGAAAACATGACTACCAAATATAGTCACAGAGATCTGGGGACAACAACGGTAAAGCACGCGGTCTCCCTAGAAAGAGGCGGGTGGTAGACAGGTAACTACTAATGATTTTGAATGACCTAACATAAATATACAGGATCTGCTGGACTCTGCCCCTGATATAATGGTCTTGGGGGCTTGAATCCCAGCTGGTTCCAGAATTATTCATTCTCTCTCCAAAGTTTACATATCATGTGCACAATGATATAGATATATTGATCACTTCTCCTGAGCAGAACACCATCTCCATGGACATACTATGGTCAGCTAGCCTCGTACCCAGTCCCACGCCCAGCTTTTCGTCGCTGCTTAGTACGGTACGCTTTACCGTACTAAGCAGCGACGAAAAGCTGGGCGTGGGACTGGGTACGACGAGGCTAATGGTCAGCCAGACCGCCATATCACTTGTCAGTGAGCTCGTGGTCATGACACACATCTATGGCACAGTGTTTCTTTGCACCAGAAACCATACCACCATTACACTATATGGACACGTTGATCACACTATCATATACTCCCAGGCGAGAGTCCAAGCAGATACCCCACAGCACAATTTAGGCCCTGATTTGGTGACGGTGGCTCGGGTTTGTTGCTTGCGAGATCAATATTCATTGTTAAAGTAAATAAACACACTTATACATAGATCCAATAACGTAACGAAGTGGAACTCACCGGCTTATTCTATTTCGGTCTCCGCTGCTGTTCGGTAACACAAGACTTCTTAAGTTCTTTGAAAACCTCTCCAGACTACAGGTGTCCACCGACTCCACGTCTGTATACACTCCGCGATCGATCCGGAAGTAAGGTAGGGCGGGGTAATTCGGGCCACGGGGTAATTCGGGCCACTTCAACTTCAGGTCAACGGTAACTAAAAAGGAACTTCCTTTCTGTACGACACATTCCAGTACAATGTAGCTAAGGATAAAATTCAAGAATTTTATAGGTAAATGGAAGCTAACTTGCTAGCTAGTAGCTAGCTACTCACTTTTAATAGGTGCACAAAGAAGTTACAAAACTTCTTCATCCAACATGCATGCACAGTCTGAAGTTATATGACTTACTGGCAGACATGAGGCACGTACAGCTTTCTAGGCATCCTCTCAGTCCTAGGCCTACTTGTTGTAATGAAGAAGTGTAATGACCTCTTTGTGCTGTTAGCTAGGTCACTGGTGGTTACCCAGGGACTGGATAGCATTGAATACCTGGATAGCTAGCTAGGATTATGCCATAATGTTTTTTTGAAGTGATTGGCATCCAACACAGTGACTAGTATACACAGGCGAGCATCTTCTGTCACTGTTGCCAGCTCTACGCCAGTATCTTACACCGGAGAAAAGGCAACTGAAGGAGTTAGTATAGTCACGTGTGGTAAGTCAAGTTTGATACAGACAGTAGTCTAGTTGCATGTGCTCATGATCAGATTTCATAATATGCAGGAAAAGGGCGTGTATATTATATGAGGAGGAAGTATGTGCAGTAAAGGGGTACATACTATACCCTAGTACATGCAGTATATAGGCAAGGCATCTTATATACGTATTCAAGTACACTGCAATAAAGGGTTCTATTTACCATTCCATTGGTCATCTGAATTCCAAGCTATTCTGGTACATACGGTTTAATAGGCTGCCATGCAAATTGAATTTGTTGACATTTACAAGGGCTGCAAACATTACTCAAGGTACGTGTAGATAGTCATGTGTGTTGCAGTCACACAATAACGTCTTGGGTAATGCATCCGTGTATTATGTCCATGACATTGTGTAGTGCTTATCCGGATCCTGACCTGCTGTGTGTGGCACTGTAGTTGCGATACATATCAGATAGCACTTTGGTCCAATTAACTCTATTAGCATCCCTAGTAGTACAGTATTCAGGTAAACAAATGATGTCATGAAACTGGTACCTTTGTGTATATAGTACGCGCAACAGATCGAAGTGAGCAGTGTCCTACTGCGGAGAGGACTGCGTGCAGCGCACTGAGATCTGCGGAGCTGTCTGCATAATTTATACAGCGATTCGTGAGCTGAGACTGATCGCAGGTTGGTGCACTGGCTTGTTTGATTATCAATACTGATTTTATTTTGTGCAGTGAATTTGTGCAGTGTAAATATAGCGATCGTTTAATAGCACACGACTGTTGCGTGTTAGTAGTGCTAGTTGCTGGATTGTGGAGTCGTTCTGCGGCCGGACAGACTACATGTTAGCCGCTCTTAACCGCGTTGGACTTAACGTTCGTGCGTGTGAGGAGCTCAGTATTGCATGCATCCGTCAGTCTGTCTGTGTTTGAACGTTATTGACTTGCTTATCAGGCTGCCTCACCAACTGTTTTTATCTAAAAATCAGAGTGATTTAATAAGTTTTGTTTTTTGCATTGCTTTGTCAATGGGTGTACAGGTCTGCCACAGGATTGATAATTGTATAATGGCCTAAACTTAGTAATTATGGCACAAATGTAGCTGTACATTTAGACCAGCTTCGAGCTCATCTATCCTATGAGACATCTGTCAAGAAGGATAGGTCTTGTTGTTGTACCTGAGGGTATCGGCTGGTGTGCACAAATCACACAATCGCCTTACGTGTTTTGATTTTGATCATCTTGATTACAACCCATGTCTATGGTAAAGGAGCTACAGTGAAACAATCTCCTTTAGTGTCTCCCCTCGGAGGTTCAAAATGTGTTAGAACTATTATTATACTAATTGAAAGTTTGAAAATCATCCTTTTCATGAGAAGTCGATTATGTTGTGTATCTTGGAGGGTCCAATATTGTACAGCACTACACTTAATAAAGAATTTTTATACGATCTTATAATTAGTGCTGTACATATAGCTACCTGTCCACCCATAGCTACCTGATCCTGTGAATTAAAGCCGACCCTCAAACAGTTGTGCCAGACAGTGTGTATTGACTAGCATTATTGCATTAGTGGACCATAACTGCATGATATATATAGGATGGCATCATGATGGTAACACCTGGAATAAAAACCAAACTGGAGTCATGATCACTCATTCGACCGGTTGCTATGTTGTCTTTGGTTTACATTACTAAGAAACTGGACACTTGGCTTCAGGCAGTGTTTGCGAACACGTGTAGGTGTTTCAATACATGAAGCAGGTGTGGCTGTTGTTTCGGTACATGTGACAGGGGTTTCAGGACATTGCTATTGGCTAAAATTGTTCAACCCGCATTTCCTACTCATGCACATTCAACGTACATAATACGATGATTGTATTATACTGTATAAAAGATGATGGTTGGAGAAAAATCCAAAATCTGTATCCACCGAATGGAAGTACTGTACTGGATCCACTGGATTTTACTGACGATCTCTGCTTGAACAAAGTTGTGGCTCCACTGTATATGTTGCCATGCATGTACCTTCTTGCGTATGTCCTCTAGTTCCATATATTGAACCCATGCAAATTTATCATGTCAGTCACGTTTGTGGTATACGAATGTTGCTTGATACTGGTCACTTCTTTTCATTGAATAACATTGTTTACACCCTCCCACCACCTATCTGTAATCCAATACAGGTCTTTTGCTGCTGGTTTGTTGACACACACAATTTTGTCGTTACAGAATCATTCCTGCATGCCATATTAGGAACGTGGTTGAAAACCATACTTAGGATTGATGCACTCGTTGTGGCTTCGATGAAATACTTCATGAGCCTTATATTTTTGATGGTTAACACTGATTGCGCAGTCGCTGATTTTATATTAGTGCTTATTATTTGTGCCTCTTGTTGGCATGAATAATAATATTACTGTTGTAGAGTATGTTTATGCGTTCTGTTTCAGGATCAATGTTCCCTTAAAACAGTTGATTCTATTACTCATACCTGTTTATCAACTCATTCCCAATATAATTATATTCAAAAGAAAAGTCTTAGAAAACATTACTAGTTTTCCTTGTAAACCTCGTGTGCACGTTCGGAATGAGACTTGGGATGCCCAAGAATCTATGCTATTTGATTATGTAATTCAAAGTATAAATACCGTATAATTATAGTATTTCTAGTATTCGCGTTATAACATGTATGACCCCAGTTAGGGTCACATCGACCACCCATGGCTGCATGGGAATGAGTTAACAAATTGGAGCCTCTTTCATCATTTGTTTTAGACAGGCTGCCTCAATACTTCCGTGGCAAGGTTTCATTTTACAACCAGTGCATGTCAAATTGCTGTATTACAACCCCACAGCATGTCCAATTACTGTATTGCAATCCCACAAAGTGCCCATCCAGATGATGTTTGGGTTTGTCTGTAGATATCAAGTGTATATATGGGCAGGGCCGTAGTCGCTGGTATGGTTGGTCAGGTTTCAACCTGACCACTTTGGCAGACCACCCCGCTTACGCTTGGTGATCGATCGCAATACGAAGATGGCTGCGAATAGCTTGAAGCTGTCACTTCCTAGTCTTCTCATCATCCCAAGAACTTTGAGTTTCCCAAGTGAACTTTGGTAGGTCAAAACCTATAGCTACTGTGCTCCGCGCAGAGCCAGTGGTTTAATAGCTAGCTGGCCGTTCTTGCACTACGACGAACAGGAAGCGCTGAGTCTGCACGCGACATGTCACTGTAGCCATAGATATCCATGCTCTATATAGCTAGCAAGCACTGTGCCCACAGCTGCAGATCTATATAGACCCCGGTTGCCACATTCTTACCCAAGAATTGCATCAGAAACCACCTCAGAAGGCCAGAAATCCCAAAAATTTCCTGGGGGGGTACCCCCACACCCCCCTACGAGCAGTACGCATTTCGGTCGGCCAACACTGCCGTTCAACCTGCATGACCACTTCAGATCTCACGCCTACAGCCCTGACGGGTAGTGAGTTTCTTTAGCAAAGAAACCATACACAGTAACTGTTCTATTCTTGATATGATTTAGCCCACTTCCACCTGAGTAGCCCTCAACTGGCTGAAGGGTTGCATCTCAGCTTGACGTCAGCAAATTCTGAAAAAGCTGACAGTTCAGATTCAAGCATGGAAGCCCTAATGTGTGCATATAAGCAAAACAGAAGCCTGCATATATAAATATCCATTAATTTTATTATTGCTTGTGCCTAGGCCTGAAATACTGTCTTCTGACCTCTGAAATAATTATCACTAAGAGGGTTGGTAGTGTTTCAGTGCACTCAGACAAACTTATTTCTGCAGTGTCTCACGCCATTTTGCAAGACCAGTGGGTGGTCAGTTGAGCCTATGCAGGAAGCAGGAAATTGGGGGCAGGTTCCCTTTTGCAAATGGACGCTCTTTCAAGACCTATTATATAAGTGCACCGTGCTGAAGAAGATGAGAAAGCAGTGGCATGCAGTAAGTCCACGCGCGTGAAGCCTTGCTTATGACTGAAAATGATGGGAAATTTCTGGCTTCACGTTGTTTTTTGCAGCCTCTGCGCAGGTACACATGAAGAACCTCCATGCAGGAACAGCAGTAAGGCATTTCTTCCCTTGGCCCTGTCGACAGCTATAGTTGTTTCACCTACCACCACAACAAAAATTCCTAGATTTGCCCCTGAATTACTATTAGCTACAGCTTAAGTACTATTATTACCATACTGTTCTGGAATACATAGTGGTGTTGACATATTATGATACAGAGCAAATGTGTGGGTGTACTCTGTAAGCAGGATGTATGTACAAATCAACAATGCTTATGAACGTTTTGCCTATAGGCTTAAAATTGTAATTAAGTGCGACGTGGCACTTTGAGTTCTTGTTCAGGGGCTGAAATGTGGCAAGTTTTCTGAACATTGTTGAATATGGGCCAGTGAAATCTGCCTCACTCTCCTTTGTGGTAGCTTGGTGACAATGTTGCTCCAGCTACATGTAGCTATGCCAAGCATTGCATGTACGCTGTGGAATGGGCTCAGTCCTAAATTATACATTAAAATGCTACACTACTACAATAATTGTGTTTTCCATCAGATGAAGTTGTCAGTGTTGCTCCAGCTACATGTAGCTATGCCAAGCATTGCATGTACGCTGTGGAATGGGCTCAGTCCTAAATTATACATTAAAATGCTACACTACTACAATTGTGTTTTCCATCAGATGAAGTTGTCAGTGTGTTTGGTACTCCTGGTTACTGTGTGGCAAGCAGCAGCCCAGGCTCCTGGTGATGAAGACGCCCGCTGTGTTAACCAACGTGGTGATGTCTACCCTCCAGATGTGAAGATGCTAATGGACAGTCGAAACTACGAGAATTTGATCTCACGCTCAAATCCACACTGGCAGGCACTAGATGTGGATGAAACAGGCATTGGGGTAGGTGTGGCTCGAGGTGTATTGGATGTGTCAATACACAGTAGTTTGCCATACATTGTTCACAAACAATATTGATAGCTGTGGCAGTGTAATCATGACGGTATAATTTCATGCATTTCTTGTACTCAGACATAATTAACTTACGTACTGCCTCCTCAAGCTTACAAAGGCACGTATTCTTCCCTACGTATACCTCTCTTCACCCATGCACACTCACACTCTCCCCTTCCATACAAACCTCATGCTGTGCTACAAACTGGGACATGTACATTTCCAGAACTAACTTGTGTTTTGTTTCTATTCTTGCATGGCAGTGGAGCAGTGCCTTTGGTGGTCTCTGCCAATCTGAGCCAGAGTCATGTGATTACAGAGAGACTGCAGAGCAAGAAAACTGGTTCTTCACACAGTACATCAGTTACCGCCAAGCCAAGGAAGTGTTTGTTAATGTCAGTGCTTATTTTGAAAGCTGCAGATTGGCTCGAAATCCTACCTGTAGCCAACTCTATGTTGACATGTATCGCTATGAGAGGAATGGAACGGATCGTGCTGCAGCGAGAACCACCAGCAACTATGGACAACCCATACGACGTATTCAGCCAAATGGATTAGGACAAGCAGTGAATCAAATATCCTTTACCTTTATCCCCTCGGGGAACTTTAATGGATTCTACATTGGGGTTAGAGCCACTGGAACCTGTGCAAGCATTCGACGCCTTCAAGTCTACTATAACACTTTTCAACCTATTGCACCTTCTCCTGTGATTTGTCATGAGACTGGCCTACCACCTCAGGGCACTACGATACAAGTGACATGCTCCTGTCCTGCCAACTCCGTTAGAACCTCCTCCAACCTCCAGCTGACATGCAGCTCAGACGGGACATGTACTGGCAACCCTTCCTGTCAGTGCCTAGAGGGGTATGGGTTCCAAGGAGCTGAATGCAATGGTACAAATTATTGCAAAATGTAGCAATAGTTACTATTTTTGTGAAGCTATCACACCATCTACGAATGTAGAGATTCAGGGGTCTGTGACATAATTATTGGGAAGTTTTCCTGTTGAAGTACATACTAGCATATGTGGTATCTACACTACTTTTATTCTGGACCATGCAGATACAATAGAGACTATAAGGACAGCTGCCTATCAACGCTGATTTCTACTGCCTTCATGTAATTAACTGTCTCAATCTCTTTCAGCTTGCACCCGAGGAATGTACAAGGCAGGAACAGGGAATACAGTGTGTCAATCATGTCCTGCAAACACAACTCGGAGTGCAGAAAGATCTTCATTCTGCAACTGCACTAATGGACACTACAGGAACAGTAGAGAAGGACCTGAAGTTCCATGCACAGGTGATTTCAGCTCAAATCTATTCTTGTGCTGTAGTAGATCTTGATTGCAGAACATGTGAGTGAGTATATAGCTTTACCATGCAATCGTTTGGTGCTCTAAACAAGCACATGTGCTGCCTCATAGCTCCAATAATTATAAAGTGGCCATCACGTCTTCAAGAAGTTTGATGTGGACTCAACAACACTCTGGTGACTCCAACAAATTTTCTTTGGTGGCTGAGAAGCAGGAAGAAGTGCTCATGACCAACAAACAGTTAAGCTAATGCTTGGGCTTTTCTTTAGACAAGTGTTTCCAAGTCTTTGATGTTATATAGATCTGACGTAGTAGCACTGGCTCGATCAGCACTAGTACTTTCAACTCATCCACTATAATTATAATTATGCCATGAAGGAAGTACTGTATGAACTTAATAGTTGTACCTTATATATATAGCACAAAGGCATTATAATTGGAGTTCACATGTTGCATCTTCGTCTTCCTCAGCCCCACCTTCAGCAGTTCAAGGATTGAGTACCACTGCAGGGAATACCACTTTTGTTGTCAGATGGAACGCTCCCCTCTCCAATGGCGGACGAAGTGACACGTACTATGTTGTAAAATACAGGGAGGTGGGCAACCTAGATCCATTCATCACTGCTGGTCAGACTGATGGACTTAACTTCACGGTTCGTGGACTGAATCCCCTGACACAGTACATGTTCAGGATAACTGCAGAGAATGGTGTGAGTGACCAGGAGCCAGGGAGCGATGATGATCGAACCTATCAGGCAGTGAACTTCACTAAAGTGGGAAGTAAGTTGCCACCACCAGCTCTGCCAAGGCATATCGAGCCGTCTTTGGGGGCTTGATATGCCTTGGTTGTGCCAATTGGTGAATTACGCCCAGTCTTATGGCTACTACATCAGCCCTGTTGGTAAAGCCCAAATATAGCAACCATAGGCATATGTGTGTTCACAGTGTGAACCACTTCACTGCTGCACTTGCAGAGAAAGATCCATACAAATTTCAGAGATTCGAGCCCAAAACCTGCATGATGAGTGCTTGTAACAGGGCTAGTGGCTTGCTGCATGGTGCCTATATTAATCTCTGCCAGAGGTGCCAATCAAAGGTTCTACAATGAGCTATAAGGTGTCGCAACTAAGCATTTAAATTTGTACGTAACTTCGAGTACTTTATATTGGTACCATTGGAGCAGGTGCTTGATTTATGCTAGCAATCACTTGTGCTTTATTATTTGATCATTCATACAGGACCTGGACCACCTCGTAATGTGCAAGTTGTGGACAATGCAGTTGCTCTGTGGCAGGAGCCGGACAAGCCCAATGGAAACATTACCGGTTATGACGTTGGGATTGGCACCACTACTGAGCAGATAACCGTGATCAGCAGTATCAACGGTGCAGAGCGGAACTTTTACGTGATAACCAGAAGTGATGTATCAGCTTCTACAGCATATATTCAGGTTAGAGCCAATGTATAATGCAACAAGATAGCAACATTATCTTCAGCTAGTGATTCTGCTTTGCAGATCGTATTCACTGTGTTTCTGTGGAAG
Source organism: Axinella damicornis (assembly GCA_963931865.1). Classification (NCBI taxonomy): domain Eukaryota; kingdom Metazoa; phylum Porifera; class Demospongiae; order Axinellida; family Axinellidae; genus Axinella; species Axinella damicornis. Next base: position 11,302,336 of record OZ007514.1, on the reverse strand, counting down.
CTGGTAACCAGATTACCAGTTGTTATTCTGTTACAAGCTCTTGCTACAGTCTTCACGATCCGTTTTCTTCACAACTGCAGGTTAGAGCCAAAACATCAGCCGGTAGCGGAAACTGGAGCACAGCTGTATGGTTTGGTACGTGCATAATTTCCTATCATAAAAGTTCACATCATGAGAAGCAAGCTCAATGCCAGTGTCCCTTACTGCTTGTTGCAATATTGGAGGCTGTACGGTACGTATGCTTCTTTAAAATTGATGACACGATTTGTATGTCCCTGGTCTGGTTTTCTGTTACAAACGTGAATACGTATGTGCCAGTATAAGCCTGCGTTTTCGGAAGAAGCCTTCCAGTTGGTCAACCTTCCAGTCGCATAATTATGGTCAAGTAAAGCATTGATGTAATTACTATAGTGCACAAAACCATATTGCCAGTGTGTTTATAATATGTTGTTCTGTTTTCTTCAGAACCCATTTCAGCTGTTGCCACCCCAACCACTCCTCAGTGTATATTCCCAACCACTCCTCCGTGTACATGCCCAACCACTCCTGCACCTGTGACATGCCCAACCACTCCTCCACCTGAGCCATGCCCAACCACTCCTCCGTGTACATGCCCAACCACTCCTGCACCTGTGACATGCCCAACCACTCCTCCACCTGAGCCATGCCCAACCACTCCTCCACCTGAGCCATGCCCAACCACTCCTCCGTGTACATGCCCAACCACTCCTGCACCTGTGACATGCCCAACCACTCCTCCACCTGAGCCATGCCCAACCACTCCTCCACCTGAGCCATGCCAACCAACTGATCCTCCACCTGAGATATGCCCACCCACTACTCCCCCAACAACTCCTGATACTGTTGATGCTACAATTGATGATAAAACTGATATACCTTCGACTGACAGGATTACTACCCCAACTGATGATGCTCACACCCCTGCTAATCTAACCAATCAAGCCACTGATCCAACTTCAACTACCACTGCTACTGCAGCTGCCACACACTCTACAGCTGGTGGTACTGCTACTGGTCTCACTGCAGCTGCCACGCACTCCACAGCTGGTGGCACTGCTACTGGTCTCATATGCATACGTATGTGCCAGTATAAGCCTAGGACCGTGTAGATTGTTATACTATCCCACTCATTTAACTCTTTAAACAGCTGAAAAATCTTCCTTAAACACTGGAATTCGAGGCCATACAATGTGAGAGGATTTTTCTAGATCCATTTACAATTAAAACAAACCCACCTTGAACTTTTGCGGAAAAAGCTTCAGGTGACCCTCTACTCACACAGAACCTATCTCCCAAGAGCATTGCCAGATGTGACATCATGAAGTACAAAGTGTCATGACAGGTTTTTTGCGCTCAATGCTGGTTAAAGAGTTAAGGGCTCCTAGATTGCCAGTAAGAAGCCAAATGTGCTATGACTACAGTAGTGCTGGGCATTATTGATAATTAATAGCCAATAATATATAATATCGATATCGCATAATTTTATTGTTATATCAACCGTTAACAGTTACACAGTAGCTACACATTTCTACAGGATGTTGAATTGAAATGTTAGTTGCATTCCATAGGTTTACAAATACTTTAATAAAGATATTGTCTAACCCCAAGCCATAATAAAAGTTCATGAAATGCAGTATAATTAATGTATGTTTGCGATTCTATGCAGGTGTCAATATTCATGATATTATTTGTAACAATAATATATCTATATCATGATGGTAAATTGATATTGCCCAGCACTATAGCCATGACAAGCTAACGTAGCTACCAAAGGGGGCAAGAATCACATTGGTTGGTACTATGAGATCACCTGAATAGAGACAGAGTTGAATGAAGCAAACTTGGTATTCTGTGGCAAAGAGATGCTCCAGTTGGCGATCTAGTTCTACATCTCCTATTTGGTTGGTCTCAGGCTTTTGACTCAGTTACTCGTCTTTGTTACAAGCACTGGAGGAGACCTAGGTATCAAGGAAGTGGGTTTCTCTCTCTGCAGGTACGACCAATGACTTCCTACGGGTTCCTCTGCAAGATGCAAAAGGCTACGTCATCATCACAGCTACTGTCACATGTGGCGGCACTACTGTCGTAATACTACCCTTCGTGAGCATTATCACTTACATCTGCTATCGGCGTGCTCTACACAAATACAAGCACAAATCAAAGTCTCCATTGAAATTCAGCATTAAAAAGAATGGTGCATGACTTGTGATAATGTGAATCAAACATTGTAGTCTACATGTTCACTTAATTGTATTGTCATGTTCTATCGTGTTCATTAAATTTATGATTGTATTTCTTTTGTAAACATGATTATTGCTTGTATGATGATCTTTCGCTGATGGGACGAATTTACTCGTAATACCCTCACGTGCTCAAGCAAAACCAATGAAATCATACCACATGGAAACGAAACAGACAACCATCAATATTAGTTGGCAAAAAGCCAGAAAATGCTCATCATGTCCTGCTGGTGCATTTGCAGAAATGAACATTCCGATTGAGCTTCTATATGCTTACTCATACTTCTGCGATGGTGTTTGACAAAGTCTACATTGTCACAGATCTTTAAATTCAAGCTGATCACCTGCATACTGATGGTCAGCAGAATTGTTTCCTCATGTCATCAGCTGCTCCACTCATGCAGTGACACCACCAGAATAGATCAGCTCTCCTCTAGCTTTCATTGTCCAACTAAAGATTGGTATTCTAGCATCAATTCGTGGTTTATTCTTCACCATGCAGCAGCATGCATGTTTTGAAGTTAACCACATTGCTGTGATCAGATTCTAGGATATACACATATGGCTCGTGATATCCTATGTAGCTACATGTACAACTGGGCATTTGTCATAGAATGACAATTCAAATGAAGGGAGTTATAATGAACCAGCAGACGAAGCAAGGAGGACAAAGAAGTGGAGCAGGAGGTGGAATAAGCAGGAGTCCTGCTTATCCCACCTCCTGCTCCACTTCATTGTCCTCCTGCTGCAGGAGGAGGAAGAGGAGGGCTCAGCAGGAGGGGAGTAGGAAAGAGTGAGGAGCGGAATAGGAGAAGTATAGCTACGTGTAGGAGGTAGGAAGTGGAGGAGGGCCAATAGGAGCACGATCGAGAGAGCATCAATTTACGTATGAGATGGGAGTGAGGATGTGTAGTATAGCCTTTGGCTCATTTTACTTTGCTTTTTGGAGTATCCCAAGCCATCTATCCTTAACTCCACTTTTGTTAGTGTTATGCATGAATTGTCCACCCATGCAGTAGCTAACTAGTTTTTCTACACAGCTACGATGGTTCATTCCATCAACACTACCTGCATGCACGTTTTGGTCTGCTCTATCCCTACATCAGCTACCGACTCTAGCTAGATACAGTGAACATAACAACGTAACACATGGTTTCCTGACTAAGAAGACTGACTCCCAGTGTCGCAAAAGAGCATTGTGAAAGTACCAACCAAAATATTATTATAATATTATGCAGAAAGTTGGGCTAAACTGCCAAAGCAAGTTCTCTTCAGATGGCGAGTTCAAAAATTGCACGACATTTTTCCCTGCACTTACACCGAGCGACACCGTCCTTTGTACGCATGCGCCACAACAATCTTGAACTTTGAACTCATTGCTTACTGTCCCTATACTATTTGTGTGCAGGGTGAACGTCTGTGGCATCAGGTATGGTAGCATAAATGTCACTACAACTGAGAATTGGTATGCAGGCAGGGAGAGCTGGCTTTAATTTGTCATCCGTGTAGAGAAGGGTTGACTTGG
>OZ007514.1:11252217-11298350 GCA_963931865.1 Axinella damicornis | reverse complement strand
GGTCTCTGCCAATCTGAGCCAGAGTCATGTGATTTCAGAGAGACTGCAGCGCAAGAAAACTGGTTCTTCACACAGTACATCAGTTACCTCGAGGCCAGTGAAGTGTTCGTTAATGTCAGTGCTTATTTTGAAAGCTGCAGATTGGCTCGAAATCCTACCTGTAATCAACTCTATGTTGACATGTATCGCTATGAGAGGAATGGACAGGATCGTGCTGCAGCGAGAACCACCAGCAACTATGGACAACCCATACATCGTATTCAGCCAAATGGATTAGGACAATCAGTGAATCAACTATCCTTTACGTTTATCCCCTCGGGGAACTTTAATGGATTCTACATTGGGATTAGAGCCACTGGTACCTGTACGAGCATTCGACGCCTTCAGGTCTACTTCAATTGTTTTCGACCTCCTGCACCTGATCCTGTGATTTGTCCTAAGACTGGCCTACCACCTCAGGGCTCTACGATACAAGTAAATTGCTCCTGTCCTGTTAACTCTGTTGGAACATCGAGCCTACAGCTGACATGCAGCTCAGACGGGACATGTACTGGCAACCCTTCCTGTCAGTGCCTAGAGGGGTATGGGTTCCAAGGAGCTGAATGCATTGGTACAAATTATTGCAAAATGTAGCAATAGTTACTATTTTTATGAAGCTATCACACCAACTACGAATGTAGAGATTCGGGGGTCTGTAACATAATTATTGGGAAGTTTTCCTGTTGAAGTACATACTAGCATATGTGGTATCTACACTACTTTTATTCTGGACCATGCAGATACCATAGATCGAGACTATAAGGACAGCTGCCTATCAACGCTGATTTCTACTGCCTTCATGTAATTAGCTGTCTCAATCTCTTTCAGCTTGCACCCGAGGAATGTACAAGGCAGGAACAGGGAATACAGTGTGTCAATCCTGTCCTGCGAACACAACTGAGAGTGCAGAAGGATCTTCATTCTGCAACTGCATGGATGGACACTACAGGAACAGTAGAGAAGGACCTGAAGTTCCATGCACAGGTGATTTCAGTGCTGTAGTAGATCTTGATTGTAGAACATGTGAGTGAGTATATAGCTTTACCATGCAATCGTTTGGTGCTCTAAATAAGCACATGTGCTGCCTCATAGCTCCAATAATTGGGGCGAGCCTGAGCGAGCCCCACACTAGCGTGACTTCATTGCGCTGTGCGTGTGTATGCTTGCTTGGATCTCGCAAATACCGTAAATTTTAAATCAGCGAATCTCACTGGCACGTGCACAATAATATTCAAATTCAACAATGAACTCTATGCACCCGAGTCGATGCAAGGAATCGTGAACCATCTAGCTACCTGTTCAACGGACGATAGCGACAACAACGATGGAGAGACCACTCGTGGACATTGACTAGAGCACCATGAACATTCTGCCTCCTCGGTGGCGACACTGACAAAGACGGAGACTGCAGCTCAGAGTCGTGGACCTACCGGTGCCATGGCCGGTGATGTTGGTGCTAGACTGCTTCAGCTACAAACGCTAACCTGTCTCACAGTTGCTGTGATGTGCATGAGTGTATGTTTAGTGCCATAATTTCTGTGGCCTATGCTCATTGCCCTGTCAAATAATTCTGATGACAGTCATGTGAATGCAACTGCTCCTTGCATGTCCTGCGGCACGCACTTGCACTTCGCTCAGGCTCGCCCTCCAATGTCCTGCATTCCACTAGTTATAAAGTGGCCATCACGTATTCAAGATGTTCGATGTGGACTCAACAACACTCCAGTGACTCCAACAAATTTTCTTTGGTGGCTGAGAAGCAGGAAGAAGTGCTCATGACTAACAAACAGTTAACTTAAGCTAATGCTTGGGCTTTTCTTTAGACAACCATCTAGTGTTTCCAAGTCTTTGAGGTTATATAGGTCTGACGTAGTAGCACTCACTCGATCAGCACTAGTGCTTTAAACTCATCCACTATGATTATAATTATGTGCCATGAAGGAAGTACTGTATGAACTTACTAGTTGTACATTATATAGCACAAAGGCATTATAATTGGAGTTCACATGTTGCATCTTCGTCTTCCTCAGCCCCACCTTCAGCAGTTCAAGGATTGAGTACCACTGCAGGGAATACCACTTTTGTTGTCAGGTGGAACGCTCCCCTCTCCAATGGTGGACGAAGTGACACGTACTATGTTGTAAAATACAGGGAGGTGGGCAACCTTGCATTCAGCACAGCTGGTCGGACTGATGGACTTAGCTTCACGGTTCGTGGACTGAATCCCGTGACACGGTACATGTTCAGAATAACTGCAGAGAATGGTGTGAGTGACCAGGAGCCAGGGAGCGTTGGTGATCGAACCTCTCAGGCAGTGGACTTCACTGAAGTGGGAGGCAAGTTGCAACCACTAGCTCTGCCAAGGCGTATCAAGCCACCATTGGGGGCTTGATACGCCTTGGCTGTGCCAATTCAGTGGGAATCATTCAGCTGCTCCATTTGCAGAGAAAGATAAATTTGATCCATACATATTTCAGGGATTCGTGCCCAAGACCTTTATGATGAGTGCTTGTAACAGCACTAGTGACTTGCTGCATGGTGTCACTATAAATTTCAGCCAGAAAGGTTCTACAGTGAGCTATAAGCTGTCGCAACTTAGCATTTAAATTTCTACGTAACTTCGATACTTTGTATTGGTACTGTTGGAGCAGGTGCTCTTGATTTATGCTAGCAATCACTTGTGCTTTATTCATTCATACAGTACCTGGACCGCCTCGGAGTGTGCAAGTTGTGGACAATACAGTTGCTCTGTGGCAGGAGCCGGACAAGCCCAACGGAAACATTACCGGTTATGATGTTGGGATTGGCACCACTCCTGAGCAGATAACCGTGATCAGGAGTATCAATGGTTCGGAGAGGAACTTTTACGTGATAACCAGAAGTGATGTATCAGCTTCACCATCATATGTTCGGGTTAGAGCCAATGAATTATGCATGCAACAAGATAGCAACACTATCTGCAGCTAGTGACTCTGCTTTGCAGATCGTATTCACTGTGTTCTGTGGAAACGGGTAACCAGATTACCAGTTGTTATTCTGTTACAAGTTCTTGCTGCGGTCTTCATGATGCGTTTTCCTCACAACTGCAGGTTAGAGCCAAAACATCAGCCGGTAGCGGAAACTGGAGCACAGCTGTACGGTTTGGTACGTGCATAATCTCCTTTCATAAAAGATCACATCATGAGAAGCAAGCTCAATGCCAGTGTCCCTTACTGCATGTTGCAATATTGGAGGCTGTATGGTACGTACGCCTCTTTAAAGTTGATGCCAACTTTTACATGTATGTCCCTGGTCTGGTTTTCTGTTACAAACGCGAATACAAAAAAACTCTGGAAAATCTGTAAGCGAAGCGGCACCGTTTTTCGGACAATTAGGTACATACAAAGCCAGCGCTTCTGCGTTTTCGGAAGAAGCCTTCCAGTATTCGGAAGAAGCTGCATAATTATGGTCAAGTAAAGCATTGATTTAATTACTATAGTGCACAAAATGGGGGCATACGATTGGGGGACTAAGTATATTGCCAGTGTGTTTATTACAATTATGTTGTTCTGTTCTCTTCAGAACCCATTTCAGCTGTTGCCACCCCAACCACTCCTCAGTGCACATGCCCAACCACTTCTCCACCTGAGACATGCCCTCCCGTGGTCACATGCCCACCCACTCCTGCACCTTTGACATGCCCACCCACTCCTGCACCTTTGACATGCCCACCCACTCCTGCACCTTTGACATGCCCACCCATGGTCACATGCCCACCCACGGTCACATGCCCACCCACGGTCACATGCCCACCCACGGTCACATGCCCACCAACTGATCCTCCACCTGAGACATGCCCTCCCGTGGTCACATGCCCACCAACTGATCCTCCACCTGAGACATGCCCTCCCGTGGTCACATGCCCACCAACTGATCCTCCACCTGAGACATGCCCTCCCGTGGTCACATGCCCACCCACTACTCCCCCAACAACTCCTGATACAGTTGGTGTTACAATTGATGATAAAACTGATATACCTTCAATTGGCAGGATTACTAACCCAACTGATGATGCTCACACCCCTGCTAATCTAACCAATCAGGCTACTGACCCAACTTCTACTACCACTGCTACTGCTACTGCAGCTGCCACGCATTCCACAGCTGGTGGTACTGCTACTGATCTCATATGCATACGTATGTTCCAGTATAAACCTAGGACACTAGATTGTTAGCCTTGTTCCCAGGCCGTTCCCACCGCCAGTATTTCATCGCTTCCAGTATGAAATATGGTGGGGGAAGGCCTGGGAGATCTGGTCACGTGCGATGACGTCAGGTAGACAGAGGGTAAACACACGGGGGGCAGTGCCCAACCGTTAAAATACCTGTTTCGCGTTGATCCGTCCCTGGCGTTGTGAACAACGAACAGTATCGATCGTCTGCCTTGCAAACGCTCTGATATCCAGCCATTAATTGGACGGATAGTACAACACAGGATGTCAAGATTCCTCGTTGGGCACCGCCCTCAGTGTGTCTACCATCTGTCTACCTGATGGCATCGCATGTGACCAGATCTCCCAAGCCTTAATTCCCCCGCCGTATTTCATACTGGAAGCGATGAATTACTGGCGGTGGGAACGAGGCTAGTATCCCACTCTTTAACCAGCTGAAAAATCTGCCTCAAACACCTGGAATTCCAGGCCATGCAATGTGAGAGGATTTTTCTAGATCCATTTACACTTAAAACAAGAGATATTGCCCACCTTGCTCCAGTCAAGAACCTTGCGGCCAAACCAAGCTTCAGGTGAACCCCGGTCCCACCCTTTCTACTCACACAAAACTTATCTCCCAAGAGCATTGCCAGATGTGACATCATGAAGTACAGAGTGTCATGACAGGCTATTGCACTCAATGCTGGTTAATAAAAGTTCATCCCTAACCTTGAACTGCAGTATAATGTTTGCGATTCCGTGCAGGTGTCATTATTTATTCATATCAGGATATTATATTATTATCATGTTGATATCGCCCAGCACTATAGCCATGACTAGTTATGTATAAGATGGCAAAAACCACATTGATTGATACTGTGAGATCACCTGAATAGAGACAGAATTGAATGAAGCAAACTAGCTATGATTGGTAATCTGTGGCAAGGAGGTGCTCCAGTTGGCGAAGTGTCTAGTTCTAGAACTCAAACTATGCCTGTTAGGTTGGCCTCAGGCCTCTGACCCAGCTAGCTACGTACTCGTTTTTGTTACAAGTACTGGAGGAGACTTGCCTCGTTCCCAGTCCCACGCCCAGCTTTTCGTCACTTGCAGTATCGCAACGAAAAGCTGGCCGTGGGACTGGGAACAAGGCTTGAGGAGACCTAGGTATCAAGGAAGTGGGCTTCTCTCTCTGCAGGTACGACCAATGACTTCCTACGAGTTCCACTGCAAGATGCAAAAGGCTACGTCATCATCACAGCTACTGTCACATGTGGCGGCACTACTGTCATAATACTACCTTTCGTGAGCATTATCACTTACATCTGCTATCGGCGTGCTCTACACAAATACAAGCACAAATCAAAGTCTCCATTGAAATTCAGCATTAAAAAGAATGGTGCATGACTTGTGATAATGTGAATCAAACATTGTAGTCTACATGTTCACTTAATTGTATTGTCATGTTCTATCGTGTTCATTAAATTTATGATGTATTTCTTTTGTAAAAATAATGATCTTTGCTTGATTATTATTATGATGATCTTTCGCTGATGGGACGAATTTACTCGTAATACCCTCACGTGCTCAGCTCAAGCAAAATCAATGAAATCATACCACATGGAAACGAAACAGACAACCATCAGTATAGTTGGCAAAAAGCCAGAAAATGTTCATCATGTCCTGCTGGTGCAGCTGCAGAAATGAACATTCCGATTGAGCTTCTATATGCATACTCATACTTCTGCAATGGTGTTTGACAAAGTCTACATTGTCGCAGATCTTTAAATTCAAGCTGATCACCTGCATACTGATGGTCAGCAGAATTATATTTCCTCCTAAACCTGCATACCATCAGCTGCTCCACTCATGCTGTGACACCACCAGAATGGATCAGCTCTCCTCTAGCTTTCATTGTCCAACTAAGAATTGGTATTCTAGCGTCAATTCGTGGTTTATTCTTCACCATGCAGCAGCACGTTTTGAAGTTAACCACCACGTTGCTGCTGAGATTCTAGGATATACACATATGGCTCGTGACATCCTATGTAGCTACAACTGGGCATTTGTCATAGAATGACAATTCAAATGAAGGGAGTTATAATGAACCAGCAGAAGAAGCGAGGAGGACAAAGAAGTGGAGCAGGAGGTGGAATAATTAAGCAGGAGTCCTGCTTATCCCACCTCCTGCTCCACTTCATTGTCCTCCTGTTGCAGGAGGTTGGAGGAGGAGGAAGAGGAGGGCTCAGCAGGAGGGGAGTAGGAAAGAGTGATCGACATGAGGAGCGGAAGAGGAGTAGGAAGAAGAGGAGAAAGAGGAATAGGAGAAGTATAGCTACGTGTAGGAGGGAGGAAGTGGAGGAGGGCCAATAGGAGCACGATCGAGAGAGCATCAATTTACATATGAGATGGGACTGAGGATGTGTAGTATAGCCTTTGGCTCATTTTACTTTGCTTTTTGGAGTATCCCAAGCCATCTCTCCTTAACTCCACTTTTGTTAGTGTTATACATGAATTGTCCACCCATGCAGTAGCTAACTAGTTTTTCTGCATAGCTACGATGGTTCATTCCATCAACACTACCTGCACGTTTTGGTCTGCTCTATCCCTACATCAGCTACCGACTCTAGCTAGATACAGTGAACATAACAACATAACACACGGTTTCCTGACCAAGAAGACTGACTCCCAGTGTCGCAAAAGAGCATTGTGAAAGTACCAACCATATTATAATATTATGCAGAAAGTTGGGCTAAACTGCCAAAGCAAGTTCTTCTTGTCTCTTCAGACGGCGAGTTCAAAAATTGCACGACATTTTTCCCTGCAAGCGACACCGTCCTTTGTCTACGCATGCGCCAAAACAATCTTGAACTTTGAACTCATTGCTTACTGTCCCTATACTATTTTCTGTGTGCAGGGGGCATCAGGTATGGTAGCATAAATGTCACTACAACTGAGAATTGGTATGCAGGTCTATAAGCAGGGAGAGCTGGCTTTAATTTGTCATCCATGTAGAGAAGGGTTAATTGACTTGGTGCTTGAACACTGAGATGCTGTGTATCTTCACCCGGATGCAGCATGTCACACCAAGGGCGAGACTGATATCAAGTCACTAAGGAAGTGTAGAACGGCAAAAGTAGGGAGATAAGGGAGGGACTGTAGCATCAAACAGCTCAGTATGCAGCTCTCCTAGTATATCATGTTGCTCAGTGGGCTGAACTATCATCCCTATCTTGCTTCCCTGCTTTTTGCCATTCTATTGTCCCTGCATCAATCTCCATACATCTGTGTGGAGTGGTATCTAAATAAACATTATGAACACAAGCATGCAGTAATATCGTAGCAATAACAAGCAACTATGGTGTGATACCCAGGCCTGTACGATCGGATCGAAGCTTTTGAGGTATGATATACTGATGATGTCAATATATTCCCAACATTTTAGTGCCAACTGGCTGGATCTGTGCAGTGGACTCCATTATCTGCAGCAACTGTGATTTGGGAGGGAAAGAGCAAAATGAGTTAGAGAGAGGGACATTAATTTAGGTCAAAATTTAATAGTGGGACACTTGATCTAAATTGTGCATTTATGTGTGTTGGTAATTACTGTATGCACTGTATACTGTTCAATGGTAGCAGATATAAACAAACTAGTGCAAAATTTCTTTGGAAAGAGTGTGCAATGACTCCAGGATAGTTGCAAACATCAGATATTTTAAGTCTGTATTGTGTGAGGTTGGGGGGGGGGGGGGAGACAAGATATGTGCACATATCTTTTTTCAGTATACATGTATATGGAAAAAGATCTCTGGGGGGGGGGGGGGGGGGGTTGTATACTTCACTGTTATGTTCGATCATCCCTCTTGTTTCCTTACTTTTCGCCGTTCTGGTATCCCTACATCCTGTTACATTTCCAAATGTTTTTTTATTACTTGTCATATATTGTGATAATAAGAGCTCACAATAATCGTGTCGTGCTGGTTTTTAAATTATCGTCATATTGTTTTCACACTATTAGTGGTGTAACCTTAAGTTTGTAACAATGTATGTACTTTTGTTTCTTACCATCTTTAGAATAATGTGCTTGCACTGGCCTTGGTGGTGGGGGAGGCTTTCCCGGCCTGGGTGACGGGGAAGGCTTTGCCGGCGTGGGTGACGGGGAAGGCTTTCCCTGGCCGTAACTGGGAGGCCCTCCCTTGCCGTTACTAGAACCGTCGATACTTGAAGTACTTCTGGGTGCAGGAGACCTCTGGCAGCAGAAGAGGAATATCAGCGCCACGGTAACCGCAGTGATGACGGCAGTGAAGATGAGGGTCACAAATAAAGTGATGGCAACAGCAGCACCCACCGAGAGACCTGTGGGAGAATCAGTGGAGGGTTACACCAGGTTTTTTCCCTTTTTTTCCTTTTCTATACACGTTTTACACACACACAGAGTGTTAGTGCATGGATGAAGCCATCTAGCCATGAGGCTAATATGAAGGCTGTCCAAGAAAATCAGTCAATTCCTAAGACCATAAGGCCAGACCAAAGTAAAAGCAGATACCTTAGACAAGAACACGATCCAATGATAGTGGATCATCCAGCTTTGGTATCACAGAGTCAGTGCGTTGGAAGTGAGTAAATAAGGCCATTACTACGTACCAATCGGCAGGAACAATTCAGGCTTGATAAAAGTTTTGCGAATCACCACAGGAACACGAAAGCTTTCTCTAAGGAGATATGTTATCCTGCATGCGCACGTGCAAATGGACTTAAGAAATCGCTTCTTTCTGTCAATCTGTCTAGATGTTTCATGCATTTCCCATACCTGCTGGATTAGGATCTGGAGGTGGGGTCCCCGTAGACACATTTGAAGCTGAAGTGGTGAAAGGTGATTCCGTTAATTAAATGGTTTCCAGGAAACCAGTTTGGCTGCCCAAACTGGTTTCCAGTACATGCACTGTATAGAGGGTTCATTTCATGAATTTTGTGGTGGAGAAAACTTTCACAAATTTGCTGTTGGCTAGCCTGCATGCATGGGCATCAAGCAGGCAGGAGCAAATGGTAGTTCTGATACTCAAAACAGTCACTACCAGAATCATCCAGCTTTGGTGACACAGAATCAGTGCTTTTTGCGAATCACCACAGAATTGCAAAATTAATGAAAGCTTTCTCCCACAAAATAAAGCCTCGGTATGGTATACAATTAACCTACCCAGGTCATTTAAAGCATGAGAGAGACAGTCACATTGTCTAGTTTTAGATAAGGCTTATAATATAGACTGGGTTACACATCCCACTCCTTATCCAGCCAGGTGTCTCAGGGGTGTAGTGGCTGAGTGGCGTAAATCAGGATTTGAATCCTGGTTGAGACTCCGGATTGTAGTGGCTCCTTTCTCTCCCAGAATAAAATACTGCCTGTGAATGTTTCATGCACACACACACCCCTCATCATAATTTCCACTGCGTCGTTAATAATACTACACCATGAGTGAGGAATTTGCAACTTAGCCTGTGACCCATACACACACCTGCGGCACAAGTAGCAACGTAGAATACAATGAAGCGGTCCTGAACCACTGACACGTCGCTGAAAGTTGACGGGTCATTCGTAGCACCACTGGCAGCCGTCACCACGACACTGTAGCTCGTGAATGCATTCAGCTCCACGTTGGTGCAAATCAGGTCGCTTTGTGTCGGCTGAACTGTGGCCACGCGCACGTACTCTGTGTCACTGGCCTCCAGGGTATAGATGTTGTAGTGCAGATCAGGACTGCCACCATTCTCCAGAGATTGAAGCCAGCAGACTTCCAGCACGTTGCCAACCACAGAAGGAGGGTTTGCAGTAGCTATCCTCGGAGAAGAGGGGGGCCCTGCAGAGGATGAATGAATCATGAAGGCTTTACACATGGCATGGAATACATTTCATTCAGAAAGGGGATAGTACCTAGTTTCAAGGTACGTACATGTACGTATGCAAGTGTATAGTAGGGCCGGCTCACTGAGTTAAGGAATGGGTACTCAGATGTCAGTGTTGTACATTATGTGCACACTAAGAGAGGTCAAAGTTTATGATGTTAGGTAATTCCAGCAGCATGTAAAACCTGCAGCTGCTACCACTGCCATATAATACGCTGTGGTGCTTTCTGGAAACTTTGGTATGTACAAAGCCAGCGCTTATCCGAAGAAAAACTCGGCATCTTCAGAAGAAAACTTCCAATTCTCGGAAGCCTCTGGTTTTTGGAAGAAGCCTTCCAGTTTGCGGCAAAGCTGAATGTCAGAAAGCATTCCGAACCTCGCCATCAGTTTTAGAGACGCATACCGTATCTCCTGCTTACTTGTACAAGGATCCTCTGGTCTGTCATTGTTTCTGCTGACACCAGGGTCACACGCACACACGGCAGCTGCAGGACTAGCGGCAGTGCTATTGGCCGGACAGGGCAAGCAGGTCCTGGGGTCGGTTGAATTGGAGTAGGGCTGGAATGTTCCAACAGAGCAGGCTAAGTGGGAGGAGTATGTGAGTGTGTGTGTGTGTGTGTGTGTGTGTATGTGTGTAGTATGTGTGTGTGTGTGTGTGTGCATGTGTGTGTGTGTGCATGTGTGTGTGTGTGCATGTGTGTGTATGTGCATTGTGTGTATGTGTGCATGTATGCATGCGTGCGTGTGGGTGTGTGTAGCTCATGATGAGGTCATGTGCACACACACACATTCCACTTCCCAACACACATATACCATCATGACCTCATCATGACCTCATGACATCCACAGCTGAGTTCACTCACCTCTGCACTGTGATGGCATTGACCGCACATACTCATATCCCCGATTACAGGTGCAGGTGGCGACATCCTGACACCTTCCATCCACAGAGCATGTGACCTGCAGGCTTGTCAAATTGCGGGAATTGGGAGCACAGCTCGCAACACCTGTCACTGGTGTAGTACTGCCGAGAGCAGGCAGAGCAATCTCGGGGTAGGTCACAATACCATCAGTTCTCGCGGGGGAAATCCTGTAGTAGACCTGAAGGCGTCGAATGCTTGTACAGGTACCAGTGGCTCTAACCCCAATGTAGAATCCCCGAGGGGATAAAGGGAAAGGATATTTGATTCACTGCTTGTCCTAATCCATTTGGCTGAATACGTCGTATGGGTTGTCCATAGTTGATGGTGGTTCTCGCTGCAGCACGATCCGTTCCATTCCTCTCATAGCGGTACATGTCAACATAGAGTCGGCTACAGGGAGGATTTAGTCTGCAGCTTTCAAAATAAGCACTGACATTAACAAACACTTCCCTGGCCTGGAGGTAACGGATGTACTGTGTGAAGAACCAGTTTTCTTGCGGTGTAGTCTGTGTGTAATCACATGACCGTGGCTCAGATTGGCATTGACCACCTAAGGTACTGCTCCACTGCCATGCAAGAATAGAAACAAAACACAAGTTAGTTCTGGAAATGTACCTGTCCCAGTTTGTAGTACAGCATGAGGTTTGTATGGAAGGGGAGAGTGTGAATGTGGGTGAAGAGAGGTAGGGAAGAATGGGGTATGAGTGGGCTGGAAGGATGGGGGATGAGGGGAGGAGTAGTGTGGACACAAGAAACGAGCCGAAATTATACCGTTATGATTACACTGTCACAGCAATCAATATTGTTTGTGAACAATGTATGGCAAACTACTGTGTATTGACACATCCAATACAGCTAGAGTCACACCTACCCCACTGCCTGCTCCATCCACATCTAGTGCCTGCCAGTGTGGATTATCGCGTGAGATCAAATTCACGTAATTTCGAGTGTCCATTAGCATCTTCACATCTGGAGGGTAGACTTGACGAACACAGGTGGTGGAGTCTTCATCACCAGGAGCCTGGGCTGCTGCTTGCCACACAGCCAGCACAGCAACAAGGAATCCACTCAAAGCCAATCCTGATGGCATCCTCTGTAATCAAGAATGAATTTTGGTGTGTCCTAAGTCCTTGGATGAAACTTCTGAGCCCTCACTGTACATGTAGTTACAGTGCAGATGTGCAGCAGGGGTAAAGTGATGCTAGCCTCGTTCCCAGGCCGTTCCCACCGCCAGTATTTCATCGCTTCCAGTACGGCGGGGGAAGGCCTGGGAGATCTGGTGGTCATGTGCGGTGCCATCAGGTTGACAGATGGTAGACACACGGAGGGGGGGGGGGGGGGGGGGGGGGGGGGGGGGGGGTGCCCAATGAAGAATATCGATGTCCTGTCTTCTACTGTCCGTCCAAAGGCTGGATGTCAGAGCGTTCGCAAGGCAGATGATCTATACAGCAAGGCAGATGATCTATACCGTTCGTTTTTCACAACGCTGGGGACGGATCAACACGAAACAGGTATTTAACGGTTGGGCACCGCCCCCCTTGTGTCTACCACCTGTCTACCTGACGTCATCGTATGTGACCAGTTCTCCCAGGCCTTCCCCCGCCGTATTTCATACTGGAAGTGATGAAATACTGGCGGTGGGAACGGCCTGAGAATGAGGCTAAGCAATGTCTTTGTGTCTGTCTGTCTGTCGGCAAAATGTGCTTCAAGCATGTTAGCTAAGGCATTTACAGACATCATACTCAACACAAACAATTTGCATAACCGCGTTTCTGTACCATGCAGATACTAGTCAAGGCGGTTCTTTTAGCTGTCATGTCAGCTATTATCAGTTTCTTGGCTCCACCCATTTCGAAATCACATGTGGCATCATTGACCGCACTAGTGCTGGCACTGCGCTGAGTAGCCTCGTTCCCAGGACGTGGCCCGGGAACGAGGCTATATACAAGTGCATGTATGCACTGAGGTGCAATGCATGTCGGATGGCGTAAGTGTTCTATGAATACCTCTAGTTACATACACCTAGGTGGTTGCCCTCAATTGAAGTCATACTCGCATATAGTCCCACATGCCGCCAACACAACCACGCACGCTAGCTTGTTTGCTCGGTCTAATGTGCACGCTTGCTTGAATGTACACGCTTGCTTGAAGGCGCATGCTCGCAAACATTGCATACTCGCTGTACAAATGCATCAGTTCTATGCACTCCTAGCCAATACATGCATCATGCGTTCTCGCTAGCACATAACATGCGAGCTCATACAAGCAATGTGTGAACCCACTCGTGATGGCACAGGATTTAAGTTTCAGACACTACGTACGTATCAGTTTTAGACATAACTAGAGGTGCTCATCAGAGCAGCTCCCCCATTCGCTACTTCGACTTGATATAGGTAGGCCTACCGCTGATTATTAATGGAGTCGTCGGCTAAGAGGTGCTTCAGAGTTGGTCACAGCTGTGTAACCATATACGCAGATGTTTACTTTATTCTGAGTCTATCTTTCCTAATGCTGAAGGTGGCAAGAGAGTGAGTGAACAGGCATGAGCGTGTTCTATCCCACATCACATCTGTTATTCTCCCATATTAACTTATTTGACCCAGTTACTCAACTTATGGTATGCGTCCTTAAAATTGGTGATGAGATTCGGAAACCTTTCCGTTGCTGGTTCATAGTCTTCACTATGGAGCTTTCACTGTCAAGATTAGGTAGTAGTAGTTGCCATGGCAACTAGGTATACACGTTTACAAGGCTTGACTCAGACAGTGATTAAGGTAGTAAACATGGGTACCGCGATCTCCGAAACCAAGTTGATGGATAAATGGGCAGCATCAAAGCGTACACAAGTTTCAGCAATACTTTGCATCAAACTGCTCCCTCTGCTTGAAAATGCCCTAAAACTCAATTTTAAGGCCCTCTACGAAACTGAAAATTTGGACCCTCTCCAAGGCCCCACCCACACTCTGACCCCATCATCAATACACACACAAAACAGGCCCAAAAACTACGGATGGATTTACCACCTGCTCTCCTCACTTGCAGGCTACAGCCCAAAACTCACTGCCACCCTCAAAAACAGAGGTTTGGCTACCCTAGGCTTTCAAAAAAAATTCCACGCACACCAACTAAAACCGACTCAAGCCAAGGCCAGTTTCCAAAAGGTCAACCTACCCCCTGCAAAACTAGGGATGCTTTTCCACGTTCACCTCTCGGTTACAGAGTTTTGGCCACACATCTACTCCCTCTCACCAGCCCAGTCCAGCTACCAAACCAGCCAAATTCGCCCTAACACGAAAATGGGCGGGGCCTGTAATGCCGAAAGGTCAACTCTCTAGAGTACCTTGGCCAGGGAGCTGTCGGAGGCTGTTCACTTTCCAGGCTGTTCTTCGGCCACTTCAGCAGACCCACAAACATTCCTGCTCACTCCACCTAGCTATTCACACTCAGATAGCCCATCGCTACATTCAATAAGCCAGAATAGCTCTTTACTTAAAAAAAAAAAAAAAGAAAAAAAAAAAAAGAGTGTTCAAACAAATCTTCAAGGTACCGCACGGCCACATCAGAGTACCGATTTGAAACTTGAAAGGGCCGCTAGCCGCATCAAAGAGAGAAGCCCCCCTTGTTTATTCCGGTTGCCGCCATGGGAAAACGTAAACAGATGAATAACTCTAAATAACCGTATGCGAGTGACGTCATCTCATTAATTATTCATGAGCAAAATTGCGTGATTTCGCCGATGCCGTGCTTCCTACCTTAATCCAGAGGGCCACTCTTGTTACATCATATCCTGACTTTCATGGACCCTGCATGGTAGTGCTACTGACCTCACTGCAAGCATCCTTTGGAGTGAATGGGTATAGCTACTAGTAAGGCTTCTGTCCTAACAACATCACAGGATGTCCTTCTTGAGCAAAATAACACCATATAAGGGCAAGTTACTATGGTAACACACCCATATACAAAATAAACACCATATAAGGGCAAGTCTCACTACTGTAACACACCCACATACATGTATGTAGCTACCACCTATGAATATTTAGCAGGTCGTTATTAGGCACATGTGCCTATATCTCCACCAAGAGCGCATAGGTAGGTCACCCCCCCCCCCCCCCCCCCCCCCCCAGAGTAAGTAGGTCGCCTAGATGGTATAGACCAGGAGCTCCAGAGGTAATGAACACCTGTAGTGAACACTACCAGTCCACCATTTTGGAGGTCAACGGTAGCAGGAAAGAAAAGTATGCAACTGATTTCGCAGGGCGAGGGGCAGGTATGCTGAAAATACCACAGAGGAACCTACCAAAGCTGTTGTATACATGTATATACACCCACAACTACGGAAGGTTGGCCTGCATTCTGGAGCTCGGAGTTGACAAACTTTAGCTTCATTCTCAGGTGCTCAGTAGGGGGTTATCACCTGGGAATGAGGCTAGACAAACTTATGTGCATTGAACTGGCCTCCATAATTGCATGTGGATGATAAGACCACACCCACTTTAGCTTCTGATCGACCCCATCCTGGCAGTTATGAATCTCATTAATGCCACGTAGATATTGGCCAAGCAGAGCCTGCTATGGTCGCTTTGCAGGGCTACTAGTCCTGCAGAGTAGACGATCTGCAAAATGTTGACATTGGCAAGCAGCATGCTAGTGTTGAACATCCACACGGCACGTAAATGAAAACATGACTACCAAAACATATAGTGCAACCAGGCATGTACTTCCAAAAATGTGGAAATGGACAAATCTTGGCATAACTTCCTGGATGTAAGTCAGATGTGCTTTGAACTTGGACACATTACTCCACCCCCCAAAACCAACATTAATTTGTGGTGTTGCCATAGTGACAATGACGTCACACTAATTAGGTCCAAATATGCAGTTTTTCTGTATCAGCTATGTAGTTCTACATACTTCATCCAATAGTAACATAATGGGTATTAATTGAAAGCTCTCATTGAAAGGAACAATTCTGCTAAAAAACTTTTTCGTTTCAACATTCACTTTTTTATGTATTCATTTAAAACCGATTTTCGGGTCATCACTTTGAAAACTATGTCATTTTTTACTACTATAGCAATGAACTCTAAACTTGCAGGCAAGAAGGTAAACACATAAAGGAAGGTTTCTGTTAAAGAAAATTTTCAAATACACTAAAAGAAACCAATGAACTGAAACGGAAACAAATTACTGAAGTTCGGAAATTCGTCTGTGCAATATGATAATCTTCTTGTAATTCTTTAACAAGTTTCTCCAAGTCAGATCTACCAGGTACCCCTTCCAAATAGGTATACATGTAATCCCAAACCTTCCTGAAGTGTTGATGCATACTTTCTAGAGTCACCGAATCGAGAGCTGGGTGTATAATGTCCGGAGGCTTACGACTCCATATCTGCAGTATGCCTTCGAACAGCGCTTTTCCTGAGCCCATATGCACTTGATGGGGTTTCCTTCACAGTTAAAATTTGGCAACATGTACTCAATGGTCCCCTTGTCCTCCACTAAAAGCCGCTCAATTCTTGACTTCTCAGTTTGGAAGTTAGGGTGACTGCCGGAAATCTTCCTGGGAAAACCAGGCTCAGGCGTCTCGTTCGTTCGTTTGATCTTCATTTGGCCATTAACAAAACTTAGGTATGGTCAGGTTTGGCTGCCCCTTCACAATGGCATCCCCCCTAATGAATCTGGTGGCCTTCTTGTTGAGGTCTTCACTCGCTCGCAGTATGCGAGATCGCTGGTACTTGCCTTACTTGCTCTCTGGCCGATCTCGCTATCTTTCTCAAAGAATTGAGACCTCCAGTCACACACTGCCTTGTCTGATGTGCCTATCATCACGGCAGCAAGCTCTGCAGCCATTGTTTCTCCTAAGTTAAGCTGCTTTGTGTGCTGGAAACACAAGAAAAGACCGAGAGAAACTTTGCCCAATTATCACATTAAATATGATCGGGCGTATGGAAAAGCAGGAAACGGAAAGCGGAAACGGACATGGAAAGCGGAAACGGACGTGGAAAATGGAAAAATCGTGCGCATGCTCAGAAACTGCTAGGAATAATATCATCATCATCTCTGAGTGACATGTAGCTAATAACTACTAGACAGACATGCCAGTACTGTACACATTTCATTTACACTTAGAAAGACAACAGACTAACATTGAACGTAGTGAAATGAGGAGTGCAGTGTACAGAAGTTGACTGGTGTAAGTGAGTGTATGCTGACACCAAGATGTAAATTGACTGGTATATGAGTACTGTGTACATGAGAGAAATTAACTCATGGTATAAGTGATGAGTGTTGAGTGTATGCTGACACCAAGATGTAAATTGACTGGTATATGAGTACTGTGTACATGAGAGAAATTGACTCATGGTGTAAGTGATGAGTGTTGAGTGCATGCTGACACCAAGTTGAAAATTGAGTGGCAATGTTACAGGTTAAAGAAAAACAATGAGTGCTTTGACAGTTCCATGACTTACATTTGAAGACCAAACTCTTGGCGAAGGAAGTGAATGTGGGTTTGATTCAGTCTGTTCTTGACATCTTGAGCGACAGTGATCTCAGATGGGTGAAAGCCTGGATGTTTCGAAGCCAAACACTGGAATTTAGCGTGATAGTAGGTGTTTCTGAGGTCACGAGACATCTGCCAGTTTCCTGAATTTGGGTTTTGGAACAAGACATGTTCCTTGTGTTGGAAAATGACATCATGTGGGCTGGAGCAACATCATGTGCTGTCTATCTCTATGGGGTCAGCTCGGGAACCTCCAGACGCCATGCCATCATTTGTTCAAGTACCTCAGATCGCACTCTCAGTAGTTATGCTGTCTGAGCAGGCTACAACAGCTCTGGCTTTCTCTGTTCGCCTTCACTCCGCATTCACTGTCACACGTGGCAGTTCAATGAGCAATTTATGATACTGAGCATGCGCACGATTTTTCCATTTTCCACGTCCGTTTCCGCTTTCCATGTCCGTTTCCGCTTTCCGTTTCCTGCTTTTCCATACGCCCAATATGATCGACATCAGACTTCATACTCGAGTCCAGATCGAACGTGGGATCGACAGCTTCATCACCAGTGTCTGCAGCATCCTCTGTCATCGCTAGAATTCCAGCTAAATCAACGGGCTCATCTTGCTCCACGTCGGTACCATTGCGTTCACTTCGCACCTCGATTTCAGCCGCACTGGCGGTACCACGGCCAGATTCTCGCCTTCTTTTTCACTCCCTTGCCTTCTCTAGGCTTAGATCCAGCTGTCTCTTCCTCGCAGTCTTCCGTGGCATCTCTTCAGAGACAGAAAACAGCAGCAAACCCAGACAAGCATTATTTCGCGGCAAACACGCGGCACTCTTGGTATGATGTCACTAACCGGTTAAATTTTTTATTTGTGATGTCATAAGCTACCTAAATTGACGGGTATCCTCAAAACTAGCGTTTTGAGCAAGCCGTGGACATAAAAAATATATCGACGGATAGAGAATTTCGAGCGCTACAGTATGGTAAAAAAATGAAGTGCATACGGCATTCCGATCAAAAGTTGCGCTAAATTTTAATTTTTGGAAGTACATGCCTGGTTGCACTATAGTCACAGAGATCTGGGGACAACGGTAAAGCACGCGGTCTCCCTAGAACGAGGCGGGTGGTAGACAGGTAACTACTAATCTACAGGATCTGCTAGATTCTGCCCCTAATATAATAGTCTTGGGGGCTTGAATCCCAGCTGGTCCCAGAATTATTCATTCTCTCTCTCCAAAGTTTACATATCATGTGCACTGCCACAGTGATATTATATTGATCACTTCTCCTGAGCAGAACACCATCTCCATGCACATACTATGGTCAGCCAGACTGTACTGCCATATCACTTGTCAGTGAGCTCGTGGTCATGACACACATCTACGGCACAGCTAGACCGCGTTTCTTTGCACCAGAAACCATACCACCATTACAGTGATTACACTATATGGACACGTAGATCACAGTATCATACACTCACAGGTGAGAGTCCGAGCAGATACCTCACAGCACAATTTAGGCCCTGATTTGGTGACGGTTGCTCGGGTTTGTTGCTTGCGAGATCAATATCAATATCATGAATATTCATTGTTGAAGTAAATAAACACACTTATACATAGATCCAATAACGTAACGAAGTGGAACTCACCGGCTTATCCTATTTCGGTCTCCGCTGCTGTTCGGTAACACAAGACTTCTTAAGTTCTTTGAAAACCTCTCCAGTACAGGTGTCCACGTCCGTATACACTCCGCGATCGATCCGGAAGTACAAATGGAACGGATCGGAAGTACAACTTGAACGGATCCGAACCACGTCCACGATCACAGATCCGTACCAAATAATGTGAATCAGATTCCGGTACTAGTAGTACAGTGTGTATTTCCGTGTTGTACTGTCAGTGCGTGTTTCCTGTATTCTGAGAAATGCGCTCGGAGTAGTCTTGATTCGGTAGTAAATGGTGTAGTAATAGCTAGCTATGTGCTCTTAACATATTGCAGCAATAGTCAGTATAATATGACATTCATACCGATACAGGTTTGCTGAGCATAACTTACGTCAGTGGAAGGTAGTATGCGATCCATACAGCTGTTGTTTTGTGAACAACCTATACTTGCTTGATCACTGGTTGTTCCAGCAGTCAAGTGAGTAGCTAGCTACTAGCTAGCAAGTCAGCTTCCTAAAATTCATCCTTAGCTACATTGTACTGGAATGTGTCGTACAGAAGGTAAGATGTACAATGTCATGGAAAGAAATAAGCTGAAGGAACTCAGAAGGTAGTAACGGTGAACAACAGCGAACAAATTTTTAAACATTCCGAATGCATGCAGAGAGGTCATTTTAATAGGTGCACAAAGAAGTTACAAAACTTCTTCATGCAACATGCATGCACACTGAGTCTGAAGTTATATGACTTAATGGCAGACATGAGACACATACAGCTTTCTAGGCATCCTCTCAGTCCTAGGCCTACTTGTTGTAATGAAGAAGTGTAATGACCTCTTTGTGCTGTTAGCTAGGTGGTTATACCCAGGGCCTGGATAGCATTGAATACCTGGATAGCTAACTAGGATTATGCAGTAATGTTTTTTGAAGTGATTGGCATCCAACACAGTGACTAGTATACGCAAGCGAGCGTCTCCTGTCACTGTTGCTAGCTCTACGCCAGTATCTTACACCGGAGAAAGGCAACTGAAGGAGTTACTAGTCACGTGTGGTAAGTCAAGTTTGATACGGACAGTAGCCTATAGTTGTGCTCATGATCAGATTTCATAATAATATATGCAGGAAAAGGGCGTATATATTATATGAGGAGGAAGTATATATACGCAGTAAAGGGTATGTATACCCTAGTATACATGTACAGGCAAGGCATCTTATATACGTATTTATACACTGCAATAAGGGTTCTATTTACCATTCCATTGGTCATCTGAGTTCCAAGCTATTCTGGTGCATACGGTTTAATAGGATGGCATGCAAATTTAATTTGTTGACGTTTGCAAGGGCTGCAAACATTACTCAAGGTAGTGTAAATGGTCATGTGTGTTGCAGTCACACAATAACGTCTTGGGTAATGCATCCGTGTATTATGTCCATGTGTAGTGCTTATCCGGATCCTGACCTGCTGTGTGGGGCACTGTAGTTGCGATACATATCAAGTAGCACTTTGCCTTTGGTCCAATTAACTCTATTAGCATCCCCCACCATGCAACCACGGCGCCTCCCTAGTATAGTAGTATTCATGTAAACAAATGATGTCATGAAACTGGTAGGGTGTGTATATAGTACGCGCAACAGATCGAAGTGAGCAGTGTCCTATATACTGCGGCGACGACTGTGTGCAGCGCACTGAGATCTGCGGAACTGTCTGCGTAATTTATACAGCGATTCGTGAGCTGAGACCGATCGCAGGTTGGTGCACTGGCTTGTTTGATTATCAATACTGATTATATTTTGTGCAGTGAATTTGTGCAGTGTAAATATAGCGGTCGTTTAATAGTACAATCATGACTGTTGCGTGTTAATAGTGCTATAGTTGCTGGGTTGTGGAGTCGTTCTGCGGCCGGACAGACTACCTGTTAGCCGCTCTTACCGTTGGACTTAACGTTCGTGCGTGTGATCATGAGGAGGAGCTCAGTATTGCATCCTTCAGTCTGTCTGTGTTTGGGGTAATGAACGTTATTGACTTACTTATCTGGCTGCCTCATCAACTGTTTTTATCTAAAAATCCGACTGATTTAATAAGTTTTGTTTTTGCATTGCTTTGTCAGTGAGCAAGTGCATGCACAGGTCTGCCACAGGATTGATACTTGTATAATGGCCTAAAAAATTATGGCACAAATGTAGATGTACATTTAGACCAGCTTCAAGCTCACCTATCCTATGAGACATCTGTTGAGAAGGATAGATCTTGTTGTTGTACCTGATGAGAGTATTGGCTAGTGTGCACAAATCACACAATCGCCTTATAATTACCTGTTTTGATTTTGATCATCTTGATTACAACCTATGTCTATGAAAGGAGCTAACAGTGAAACAATCTCCTTTTATTTAGTGTCTCCCCTCGGAGTGTGTATTGACTAGCATTATTGCATTAGTGGACCATAACTGCATGATATATATAGGATGGCATCATGATCGCAACACCTGGAATAAAAACCAAACAATAGAGTGGAGTCATGATCACTCATTCGACCAGTTGCTATGTTGTCTTTGGTTTACATTACTAAGAAACTGGACACTTGGCTTCATGTAGTGTTTGCGAACACCTGTAGGTGTTTCATGATACATGCAGCAGGTGTGGCTGGTGCTTCGGTACATGTGACAGGGGTTTCAGGACATTGCTATTGGCTAAAATTGTTCAACCCGCATTTCCTACTCATGCACATTCAATGTACATTATACCAGATACTGATGATTGTACTGTGTATAAAAGATGACAGTTGGAGAAATGCAAAATCTGTATCCACCGAATGGAAGTTCCATACTGGATTTTATACTGACAACAGCAATACACTCTCTGCCTGAATACAGTTGTGGCTCCAAATATAGATGTTGCCATGCATACCTTCTTACGTATGTCCTCTAGTTCAGTGGTGGTATATTGAACCATGCAAATTGTTCATGTCGGTCACGTTTGTGGTATACGCTTATGTTGCTTGATACTGTACAAGTCACTTCTTTTCATCGAATAACATTGTTTACACCCTCCCACCACCTATCTGTAATCCAATACAGGTCTTTTGCTGCTGGTTTGTTAATAAACACAATCCATTCCTGCATGCCAAATTCGACACGTGGTTGAAAATCATACTTAGGGGATTGATGCACTCATTGTGGCTCCGATGAAATACTTATATTTTTGATGGCTATCACTGGTTGCACATGCAGTCGCTGATTCCTATTATTTGTGCCTCCCGTTTCACATAATAAATCTGTTGTAGAGTATAAGTTTATACGTTCTGTATCAGGATCTAGGTTTGCTTAAGCCTCTTTCATTATTTATTTTAGACAGGCAATATTGCCTCAAACTTTCACAACAATTTCTCATTTTACAAGCAGTGTACTGTCCAATTGCTGTATTACAACCACACAAATTGCCCATCCAGATGATGTATGGCAGTTTGTCTGTCAGTAAACAAGATATTAATGTACCGGTACTCTTTAGCAAAGAAACCATACACAGTTCTATATTTGATATGATTTAGCCCACTTCCGCCTGAGAGTAGCCCTCATATGGCTGAAGGGTTGCATCTGAGCTGTCAGCTGAAGCCTTCAAATTCTGAAGCTCAAATTAATGCCCAAGAAAGCTGACTATATACAGTTCAGATTCAAGGGATCACTGATGACTGAAAATGATGGTTGGCTTCTCGTGTTTTTTTTTGTTTTTTTTGTGTTTTGTGCAGCCTCTGTGCAGGTACACATGAAGAACCTCCAGGCACAGCAATGGCATTACTTCCCATGGCCCTGTAGACAGCTATAGCTAGTTGTTTCCCCTACTCCCACAACAAAAATTCCTAGATTTGGCCCTGAAGCTACAGCTTAAATTACTACCATACTGTTCTCAGCAAAACACAGTGTGTTGACATGATACAGAGCAAATGTGTGTAACCGAAGTGTGGGTGTACTCTGTACACAGGATGTGTGTACAAAAATCAAGTAAATGATGTTTTGCCTATAGGCTTAAATTACAATTAAGTTAGAGATTGCGACGTGGCACTTTGAGTTCTTGTGAAATGTGGCAAGAACATTGTTCAATATGTGCCAGTGAAATCTAGCTCACTCTCATTTGTGGCAGCTTGGTGACAATGTTGATCCTGCTGCTGTAGCATTTAGCCTCGTTCCCAGGCCCATCTCGGGCCTGGGAACGAGGCTAGCCAAGCATTGTACACTGTGGAATGGGCTCAATTCTGTCTTACCCCCACAAATTATGCATTAACGCTACGCTAAAGCTGATGCTACAACTGTATTTTCCATCAGATGAAGTTCTCGGTGTGTTTGGTACTCCTGGTTACTGTGTGGCAAGCAGCAGCCCAGGCTCCTGGTGATGAAGACGCCCGCTGTGTTAACCAACGTGGTGATGTCTACCCTCCAGATGTGAAGATGCTAATGGACAGTCGAAATTACGAGAATTTGATCTCACGCTCAAATCCACACTGGCAGGCACTAAATGCGGATGGAACAGGCACTGGGGTAGGTGTGACTCTAGCTGTATTGGATGTATCAATACACAGTAGTTTGCCATACATTGTTCACAGACAATATTGATTGCTGCGGCAGTGTATTCATGACGGTATCATTTTCATGCATACGTATCTTGTACTCAGACATAATTAAACTTACTGCCTCCTCAAGCTTACAGGACACGTTTCTCATGTTCACAATACTCCTCCCTCTCATCCCCCCCCCCCCCCCCCCCCCAACCTCCCCCACCCTTCCATCCCACTCATACTTCCCTACCTCTCTTCACCCACACTCACACTCTCCCCTTCCATACAAACCTCATGCTGTACTGCAAACTGGGACATGTACATTTCCAGAACTAACTTGTGTTTTGTTTCTATTCTTGCTGGCAGTGGGGCAGTGCCTTTGGTGGTCTCTGCCAATCTGAGCCAGAGTCATGTGATTACAGAGAGACTGCATCGCAAGACAACTGGTTCTTCACACAGTACATCAGTTACCTCCAGGCCAGAGTAGTGTTTGTTAATGTCAGTGCTTATTTTGAAAGCTGCAGATTGGCTCGAAATCCTCGTTGTAACCGACTCTATGTTGACATGTATCACTATGAGAGGAATGGAACGGATCTTGCTGCAGCGAGAACCCCCAGAAACTATAGACAACTCATGCTTATTGAGCCAAATGGATTAGGACAAGCAGTGAATCAAATAACCATTCCATTTATCCCCTCGGGGAACTTTAATGGATTCTACATTGGGGTTAGATCCAATGGTACCTGTGCAAGCATTCGACGCCTTCAGGTCTACTACAATCCTTTTCAACCTCCTGCACCTGATCTTGTGATTTGTCCTGAGACTGGCCTGCCACCTCAGGGCACTACGATACAAGTAAAGTGCTCCTGTCCTGCTAACTCCGTTAGAACCTCCTCCAGCCTCACGCTGACATGCAGCTCAGATGGGACATGTACTGGCAACCCTTCCTGTCAGTGCCTAGAGGGGTATGGGTTCCAAGGAGCCGAATGCAATGGTACAAATTATTGCAAAATGTAGCAATAGTTACTATTTTTATGAAGCTATCACACCAACTACGAATGTAGAGATTCAGGGGTATATGTGACATAATATATTATTGGGAAGTTTTCCTGTTGAAGTACATACTAACATACGTGGTATCTACACAACTACTTTTATTCTGGATCATGCAGATACCATAGAGACTATAAGGACAGCTACCTATCAACGCTGATTTCTACTGCCTTCATGTAATTCGCTGTCTCAATCTCTTTCAGCTTGCACCCGAGGAATGTACAAGGCAGGAACAGGGAATACAATGTGTCAATCATGTCCTGCGAACACAACTGAGAGTGCAGAAAGATCTTCATTCTGCAGCTGCATGGATGGACACTACAGGAACAGCGGAGAAGGACCTGAAGTTCCATGCACAGGTGATTTCAGTGCTGTAGTAGATCTTGATTGCAGAACATGTGAGTGAGTAGTAGTGTATGTTGGTATATAGCTTTACCATGCAATCGTTTGGTGCTCTAAATAAGCACATGTGCTGCCTCATAGCTCCAATAATTGGGGCGAGCCTGAGCGAGCCCCACACTAGCGTGACTTCATTGCGCTGTGCGTGTGTATGCTTGCTTGGATTTCGCAAATACCGTAAATTTTAAATCAGCGAATCTCACTGGCACGTGCACAATAATATTCAAATTCAACAATGAACTCTATGCACCCGAGTCGATGCAAGGAATCGTGAACCATCTAGCTACCTGTTCAACGGACGATAGCGACAACAAAGATGGAGAGACCACTCGTGGACATTGACTAGAGCACCATGAACATTCTGCCTCCTCGGTGGCGACACTGACAAAGACGGAGACTGCAGCTCAGAGTCGTGGACCTACCGGTGCCATGGCCGGTGATGTTGGTGCTAGACTGCTTCAGCTACAAACGCTAACCTGTCTCACAGTTGCTGTGATGTGCATGAGTGTATGTTTAGTGCCATAATTTCTGTGGCCTATGCTCATTGCCCTGTCAAATAATTCTGATGACGTACAGTCATGTGAATGCAACTGCTCCTTGCATGTCCTGCGGCACGCACTTGCACTTCACTCAGGCTCGCCCTCCAATGTCCTGCATTCCACTAGTTATAAAGTGGCCATCACATATTCAAGATGTTCGATGTGGACTCAACAACACTCCAGTGACTCCAACAAATTTTCTTTGGTGGCTGAGAAGCAGGAAGAAGTGCTCATGACTAACAAACAGTTAACTTAAGCAACTTAAGCTAATGCTTGGGCTTTTCTTTAGACAACCATCTAGTGTTTCCAAGTCTTTGAGGTTATATAGGTCTGACGTAGTAGCACTGGCTCGATCAGCACTAGTACTTTAAACTCATCATAATTATGTGCCATGAAGGAAGTACTGTATATATGAACTTAATAGTTGTACCTTATATAGCACAAAGGCATTATAATTGGAGTTCACATGTTGCATCTTCGTCTTCCTCAGCCCCACCTTCAGCAGTTCAAGGATTGAGTACCACTGCAGGGAATACCACTTTTGTTGTCAGGTGGAACGCTCCCCTCTCCAATGGTGGACGAAGTGACACGTACTATGTTGTAAAATACAGGGAGGTGGGCAACCTTGCATTCAGCACAGCTGGTCGGACTGATGGACTTAGCTTCACGGTTCGTGGACTGAATCCCGTGACACGGTACATGTTCAGAATAACTGCGGAGAATGGTGTGAGTGACCAGGAACCAGGGAGCGTTGGTGATCGAACCTCTCAGGCAGTGGACTTCACTGAAGTGGGAGGCAAGTTGCAACCACTAGCTCCGCCAAGGCGTATCGAGCCACCTTTGGGGGCTTGATACGCCTTGGCTGTGCCAATTCAGTGGGAATCATTCAGCTGCTCCATTTGCAGAGAAAGATAAATTTGATCCGTATATATTTCAGGGATTCATGCCCAAGACCTGCATGATGAGTGCTTGTAACTAGTGCATGATGTGTTGCATTGTGTCAATATAAATCTCCGCCAGAGGCAGGGGCGGCGGCACGGGGGGGGGGCAAGGGGGGCAAGCGCCCCCCCGAAAAATATTTAGGGGGGGCATCGCCCCCCTAACTCCTAGCTAGCTATATACTATTAAACAGCCAACGGCTGCCCTATACTCAGTACTAGGCTGACTCGGCTAACCTTGTGATGTACGCGAATCGAGTTGCTGATCTGGCGCAGCATCGATCCTCATACATCTGGAACGCGCAGTACAAAGCACGAAGGTGCCACGAGAGCCCATCCTGATAACTGAAAAATGAAGGCGAATAAATTTTTCCGCGCTTCGCGCGGACTGATCAGCACTACGCACCTCTATGCACTGCCTTCGGCAGCGTGCGTAGGCTACGCCACTGGCTTGCCCCCCCAATCAAAAATACGTGCCGCTGCCCCTGAGAGGTGCTGGTCAAATTGTTCTACAGTGAGCTATAAGCTGTTGCAACTAAGTATTTAAATTTGTACGTAACTTCGAGTACTTTGTATTGGTACTGTTGGAGCAGGTGCTTGATTTATGCTAGCAATCACTTGTGCTTTATTCATTCATACAGTACCTGGACCGCCTCGGAGTGTGCAAGTTGTGGAAGATGCAGTTGCTCTGTGGCAGGAGCCGGACAAGCCCAATGGAAACATTACCGGCTATGACGTTGGGATTGGCTCCACTCCTGAGCAGATAACCGTGATCAGGAGTATCGATGGTTCGGAGAGGAACTTTTACGTGATAACCAGAAGTGATGTATCAGCTTCACCATCATATGTTCGGGTTAGAGCCAATGAATTATGCATGCAACAAGATAGCAACACTATCTGCAGCTAGTGACTCTGCTTTGCAGATCGTATACACTGTGTTCTGTGGAAACTGGTAACCAGATTACCAGTTGTTATTCTGTTACAAGTTCTTGCTACAGTCTTCACAATGTGTTTTCTTCACAACTGCAGGTTAGAGCCAAAACATCAGCCGGTAGCGGAAACTGGAGCACAGCTGAACGGTTTGGTACGTGCATAATTTCCTTTCATAAAAGTTCACATCATGAGAAGCAAGCTCAATGCCAGTGTCCCTTACTGCTTGTTGCAATATTGGAGGCTGTACAGTACGTATGCTTCTTTAAAATTGATGACACGATTTGTATGTCCCTGGTCTGGTTTTCTGTTACAAACGTGAATACGTACGTGCCAGTATAAGCCTGCGTTTTCGGAAGAAGCCTTCCAGTTGGTCAACCTTCCAGTCGCATAATTATGGTCAAGTAAAGCATTGATGTAATTACTATAGTGCACAAAACCATATTGCCAGTGTGTTTATAATATGTTGTTCCGTTTTCTTCAGAACCCATTTCAGCTGTTGCCACCCCAACCACTCCTCAGTGTATATTCCCAACCACTCCTCCGTGTACATGCCCAACCACTCCTGCACCTGTGGCATGCCCAACCACTCCTCCACCTGAGCCATGCCCAACCACTCCTCCACCTGAGCCATGCCCAACCACTCCTCCACCTGAGCCATGCCCAACCACTCCTCCACCAGAGCCATGCCCAGCCACTCCCACTCCTCAGTGTATATTCCCAACCACTCCTCCGTGTACATGCCCAACCACTCCCCCTGCGTTTACCGATACAACTCCTGATACAGTTGGTGTTACAATTGATGAAAAAACTGATATACCTTCGACTGACAGGATTACTACCCCAACTGATGATGCTCACACTCCTGCTAATCTAACCAATCAGGCTACTGATCCACCTTCTACTACCACTGCTACTGCAGCTGCCACACACTCTACAGCTGGTGGCACTGCTACTGGTCTCATATGCATACGTATGTGCCAGTATAAGCCTAGGACCGTGTAGATTGTTATACTATCCCACTCATTTAACTCTTTAAACAGCTGAAAAATCGTGTTTAAACACTGGAATTCGAGGCCATACATTGTGAGAGGATTTTTCTAGATCCATTTACAATTAAAACAAACCCACCTTGAACTTTTGCGGAAAAAGCTTCAGGTGACCCTCTACTCACACAGAACTTATCTCCCAAGAGCATTGCCAGATGTGACATCATGAAGTACAAAGTGTCATGACAGGTTTTTTGCGCTCAATGCTGGTTAAAGAGTTAAGGGCTCCTAGATTGCCAGTAAGAAGCCAAATGTGCTATGACTACAGTAGTGCTGGGCATTATTGATAATTAATAGCCACAATAATATATATCGATATCGCATAATTTTATTGTTATATACAGTAAATCAGTTACACAGTAGCTACACATTCCTACAGGATGTTGAATTGAAATGTTAGTTGCATTCCATAGGTTTACAAGTACTTTAATAAAGATATTGTCTAACCCCAAGCCATAATAAAAGTTCATGAAATGCAATGTATGTTTGCGATTCTATGCAGGTGTCGATATTATTTGTAACAATAATAATATGATGGTAAATTGATATTTCCCAGCACTATAGCCATGACAAGCTAACGTAGCTACCAAAGGGGGCAAGAATCGCATTGGTTGATACTATGAGATCACCTGAATAGAGACAGAGTTGAATGAACCAAACTTGGTATTCTGTGGCAAAGAGATGCTCCAGTTGGTGATCTAGTTCTACATCTCCTATTTGGTTGGTCTCAGGCCTTTGACCCAGTTGCTCGTCTTTGTTACAAGCACTGGAGGAGACCTAGGTATCAAGGAAGTGGGTTTCTCTCTCTGCAGGTACGACCAATGACTTCCTACGAGTTCCTCTGCAAGATGCAAAAGGCTACGTCATCATCACAGCTACTGTCACATGTGGCGGCACTACTGTCATAATCCTACCCTTCGTGAGCATTATCACTTACATCTGCTATCGGCGTGCTCTACACAAATACAAGCATAAATCAAAGTCTCCATTAAAATTCAGCATTAAAAAGAACGGTGCATGACTTGTGATAAATGTGAATCAAACATTGTAGTCTACATGTTCACTTAATTGTATTGTCATGTTCTATTGTGTTCATTAAAATGTATTTCTTTTGTAAATACAGTGATCTTGCATGCTTGATTATATTATGATGATCTTTTGTTGATGGGACGAATTTACTCGACATGGAAACGAAACAGACAACCATCAGTATAGTTGGCAAAAAGCCAGAAAATGCTCATCATGTCCTGCTGGTGCAGTTGCAGAAATGTACATTCCAATTGAGCTTCTATATGCATACTTCTGCAATGGTGTTTGACAAAGTCTACGTACATTGTTGCAGATTGTTAAATTCAAGCTCATCACCTGCATACTGATGATCGGCAGAATTGTTTCCTCATATAATCAGCTGCTCCACTCATGCAGTGACACCAACAGAATGGATCGATCAGCTCTCCTCTTGCATGCTTTCAATTCTCCAACTAAAAGTATTCTAGCATCAATTCGTGGTTTATTCTTCACCATGCAGCAGCACGTTTTGAAGTTAACCACGTTGCTGCATGCACGTGATGACATTCTAGAATAATTATTATATGTTGTAGAATGACAATTCAAATGAAGGGAGCGGTAATGAACCAGCAGAAGTAGCGAGAAGGACAAAGAAGTGGAGCAGGAGGTGGGATACAACGTCTTTGTGCGCATGCACCAAAGCAATCTTGAACCTTGACCTTTGAACTCAATAGTGCATACTGCTTATTTTCTGTGTGCGTTGTGAAAGTCTGTGGCATCAGGTTAGTCAAGCATCAGGTATGGTAGCGTAAATTTCAATTGGTATGCAGGTCTATAAGCAGGGAGAGTTGGCTTTATTTTGTCATCCATGTAGAGAAGGGTTGACTTGGTGCTTGAACACTGAGATGCTGTGGGATGCAGCATGTATGATACCTAAGTCAATTGTCACACCAAGGGCAAGACTGATATCAAGTCACCAATGAAGTACAGAACGGCAACAAGTATAGGGAGACAAGGGAGAGATTGTAGCATCAAACAGTTCAGTATACAGCTCTCCTAGCTAGCTAGTATTATGATTATGTATTGTGTGAAAATATCTGCTCGGTGGGCTGAACTATCATCCCTATCTTGCTTCTCTACTTTTTGCCATTGTATTGTCCCTGCATACATCTTAATGTCTTGTGTATGTATCGTTGCAGTTATGTAATCTTGACAAGCAAGGATGGAGTACTATCATCACGGGGGATAGCTTCAGAAGCGAATACCTGTATTGTACACTACACACCATGAAAAAGCAATGGAACAACACTGAATAAGCGGCAAAAAATAAACTGATAGATATGTATAATATGCTCACACTGTGACAGAGTTGGATATCTGGTCTAAACAGTAGCAAGCAAAAAATGGTGTAGTAGTCTGTTTGTACGCAGTCATGCTAATAATTATCAACCAGAGAAAACTGAGTGCAGCACTAACAAGCAAGAGTGGAGTGATGTCTATGTGTACACAGCATAAACAAACAGCCATGGATATAATTATTATAGAGTAGTATATGTGGGTGCAACGATAACAAGCACATACGTATCACTGTGTACACAACAGTAAACAACCAGAGATAGAGTGTTACATCTGTGTGGAGTGATATCTAAATAAACATTACAAGTAGCTGAGCTCGCTTCGCTCGCTCAGCTACTTCCCCCTTGTTCGCCTACCGTGCGTAATCCGGCGCCGGACAGCTCTCTGAAGAGCTGCTTCTCCCTGATTGCGTCCGCTTCAGCTGCTGCTCGCCGCTTGCGTCCGCTTCAGCTGCTGCTCCCGGGCCCGATTGCGGCATCCGCTTCCACTGCTGCTCCCCGTTTGCCTCCGCCTCCAGCTGCTGCTCCTCGAATGCGCCCACTTCAGCTGCTGCTCGTCGCTTTAATGATCAGCTGCTGCTCCCGATCGCGTCCGCTTCGACTGCTACTCCCCGATTGCGTCCGCTTCAACTGCTGCTCCCCGATTGTGTCCGCTTCAACTGCTGCTCACCTGATTGCGTCCGCTTCGACTGCTGCTCCCCGATTGCATACTGGATTCCAGCCCATGCGCCCGGGCCCAATGTTCTCGAACATTCTTCGCGGAGTTCGAGGTTCAGTAAATAAATTAAAGTACGAAGGTCGCGCGTCACTATAGTCTAGTCCCGCCCCACGAACATCCCACTTCCGTCACTCACAGACACACACACAGACACACAGACACACGTTAAAATCTTAATGTATTGACAAGTAGCTGAGCTCGCTTCGCTCGCTCAGCTACTTCCTCCTTGTTCGCCTACCGTGCGTAATCCGGTGCCGGATAGCTCTCTGTGCAGAGCTGCTGCTCCCCGATTGCGTCGGCTTCAGCTGCTGCTCCCCGCGCGATTGCCTCGATCTGCTTCAATTTCTGCTGAGCTCCCGTCTTGCATCCGCTTCAGCTGCTGCTCGCCGCTTGCGTCCACTTCAGCTGCTGCTCCCAATTGCGTCCGTTTCAACTGCTTCCCGATTGCGTCCCCTTCGGCTGCTCGGCTGCTGCTCCCCGCCAGCTGTTCTGGAAGATTCCAGCCATGTCCACTATTCTCGAACACTCTACGCTGAGCTCGCGGTTTAGTAAATTGAAGTACGAAGGTCGCGCGTCACTATAGTCTAGTCCCGCCCCACGAACATCCCACTTCCGTTACACACGGACGGACGGACGGACACACTGTTAAAATCTTAATGTATTGATGAACACAAGCATGCAGTAAAGCAATAACTATGGTGTGATACCTAGGCCTGTACGATCGGAAGCTTTTGAGGTATGATAGCTATACTGATGATGTCAATAATTTATATTCCCAACATTTTAGTGCCAACTGGCTGGATCTGTGCAGTGGACTCCAAGATCTGCAGCAACTGTGATTTGGGACTTACTAACTGGGACTGCTCAAAGGTGGGTGGAACCATCAGGAAGATGAAAGGGAAAGAGCAAAATGCAGTTAGAGAGAGGGAAATTAATTTAGGTCAAACAGTGGGACAGTTGGTCTCATTTATGTGTGTTGGTAATTACTTTATGCACTTTATAGTGTTCAATGGTAGCAGATATAAACAAACTAGTGGAAAATTTCTTTGGAAAGAGTGTGCAAAAACTCCAGGATAGTTGCAAACATCAGAAATTTTAAGTCTGTATTGTGTGAGGGTGGGGAGGGCAAGGTCCATGCACATGACTGTGGTATAGTTATAATTAGGTACAAGTAGCTGAGCTCGCTTCGCTCACTCAGCTACTTCCGGGCCCCTTGTTCGCCTACCGTGCGTAATCCGGCGCCGGACAGCTCTCTGTGCAGAGCTGCTTCTCCCCGATTGCGTCCACTTCAGCTGCTGCTCCCGAGCCCGATTGCGGCATCCGCTTCAACTGCTGCTCCCCGTTTGCCTCCGCTTCCAGCTGCTGCTCCCGGATTGCGCCCGCTTCAGCTGCTGCTCGCCGCTTGCGTCCGCTTCAGCTGCTTCTCCCGATCGCGTCCGCTTCGGCTGCTACTCCCCGATTGCGTCCGCTTCAACTGCTGCTCCCCGATTGCGTCCGCTTCAACTGCTGCTCCGGATCCCCGATTGCGTCCGCTTCAGCTGCTTCTCCCGATCGCGTCCGCTTCGGCTGCTACTCCACGATTGCGTCCGCTTCAACGGTTGCTACTCCCCGATTGCGTCCGCTTCAACTGCTGCTCCCCGATTGCGTCCGCTTCAACTGCTGCTCCGGATCCCCGATTGCGTCCGCTTCAGCTGCTTCTCCCGATCGCGTCCGCTTCGGCTGCTACTCCACGATTGCGTCCGCTTCAACGGCTGCTCCCCGATTGCGTCTGCTTCAACTGCTGCTCGCCCGATTGCGTCCGCTTCAACTGCTGCTCCCCGATTGCGTCCGCTTCAACTGCTGCTCCCCGATTGCGTCCGCTTCAACTGCTGCTCGCCCGCTTCGACTGCTGCTCCCCGATTGCATACATCCGCCGCTTGCTGGATTCCACCCCATGGACGGGTCCAATGTTCTCGAACATTCTTCGCGGAGTTCGAGGTTCAATTAAAGTACGAAGGTCGCGCGTCACTATAGTCTAGTCCCGCCCCACGAACATCCCACTTCCGTCACTCACACACACACACACACACAGACGGACACACGTTAAAATCTTAATGTATTGATGTATTGATAGTGGACAATGATGTACTAGACATATATGGAAGTAGCAGACTAGTAACTGCTACAAGGCTGACGCTTGCTGGGGGTTCAGTTGTTTAACTGATCTTCTTACTTGATGCTAAACACGAGTGCGGTAGAGGTAGTCTGCATTAACTGACATTAATTTTCGTGCATGGTCACTTGTAAACATAACTTCTCATTGCAGTTAGCAGAGCATAGTGGCTGATACGTACTCAGTGCCTTTTCGTTGAGTAGCTACACTTTTCAGGATGTACTGAATGTTCAAAGCAGCCTTCTCCCACAGAGAAAAGCAGCAGAACGACTTTGCATTATGTCATACAAAAATGACGGCACACGTGATCTTGTCCTACCCCCATGCTGTGTTGCGCTTCAGCTGACCAGGCATGCACCGAGCAAGCTTGAGTGTTGTTATATGGTATTGGGTAGTGTGAGCAACCATCAGGTAGACAGATGGTAGACACACGGGTGGCGGTGCCCAATGAAGAATCTTGATGCCCTTTGTTGTTCTGTCCATCAAAAGCCTGGATGTCAGAGCATTGGAAGGCAGACAATCAAATCCTGTTCATTGTTCACAACCCAGGTGGACGAATTGACTCGAAATAGGTATTATAACTGCACTGCCACCGTGTGTCTAACCTCTGTCATCATCACATGCGACCAGATCTCCCAGGCCTTCCTCCACCGTATTAAATAATTTGCATACTGCAATTGATCACATATATACTGGTGGTGGGAATGGTCTGGAACAAGGTTTCAATTAGGGCTAAGTTGCTATTGTTTGTGTGTACAGCAGCTACCATGAAGTACCATCATTATTGTACTGGAATAGACAAGCATAATGCAGAACACTCTCCACCTTATAGTGTGTGTGCGTAACTAATGGATTCTGTAAAGAGGACACTGTTTTCAACAAGTGTGTAGCTAGAATATCAAATTAATGAACCAGTAGAGTGTTCTTGGCTAAAGATACAACAAGTGACGAATTGCCAACTTTACAGTTTTCTGTTCTGAAATGTAGTTCTGTGATTGATTGAACAATGGCCAAAATTAGGGTCACTCCTGGTTACACTGTGTGGCAAGCAGCAGCCCAGGCTCCTGGTGATGAAGACACCAACTGTGTGAATCGACGTGCAACCTACCCTCCATTCACAGGGATGCTAATGGACAGTCGAACCTATGAAGAACTGATCTCTGACAGTCACTAGATGTGGACGTGGAGCCGTCCATGCACACAGTGACATACAGTACCACCATAGATAATAGAACTATCTATGGTACCACATAATATTATGTATACATTGTACACAAAATATACATAGTGTACACAATATCACCCTCTCCTGTACAAGTACATGCAAGGAAGAGGTTTCTGTCTGGCCATGGATTGCTAGCTACATGCACTGTATTCTGTCACTATAGCTATCGTCCAATCCTGAAATTCTATATTATTCTGTCATCAGATGAAGTTCTCAGTGTGTTTGGTACTCCTGGTTACTGTGTGGCAAGCAGCAGCCCAGGCTCCTGGTGATGAAGACAGCCGCTGTGAGAATCAACGTGGTGATGTCTACCCTCCAGATGTGAAGATGCTAATGGACAGTTGAAATTACGAGAATTTGATCTCACGCTCAAATCCACACTGGCAGGCACTAGATGTGGATGGAACAGGCGCTGGGGTAGGTGTGACTCTGTCAATACACAGTAGTTTGCCATACATTGTTCACAAACAATATTGATTGCTGCAGCAGAGCAATCATGGAGTGCATATCTTGTACTATCAGACGTAATTAAACTCATGTTCATGCTACTCCTCCCCTCATCCCCCCCCCCCATCCCCCATCCTTCCAGCCCACTCATACCCCATTCTTCCCTACCTCTCTTCACCCACACTCACACTCTCCCCTTCCATACAAACTTCATGCTCAGCTGTAGCTACTACAAACTGGGACATGTACATTTCCAGAACTAACTTGTGTTTTGTTCCTATTCTTGCATGGCAGTGGGGCAGTGCCTTTGGTGGTCTCTGCCAATCTGAGCCAGAGTCGTGTGATTACACAGAGACTACACCGCAAGAAAACTGGTTCTTCACACAGTACATCAGTTACCTCAACGCCAGTGAAGTGTTTGTTAATGTCAGTTCTTATTTTGAAAGCTGCAGATTGGCTCAAAATCCTCGCTGTAACCGACTCTATGTTGACATGTATCTCTATGAGAGGAATGGAACGGATCGTGCTGCAGTGAGAAACACCATCAACTATAGACAACTCATGCTTATTGAGCCAAATGGATTAGGACAAGCAGTGAATCAAATAACCATTCCATTTATCCCCTCGGGGAACTTTAATGGATTCTACATTGGGGTTAGAGCCAATGGTACCTGTGCAAGCATTCGACGCCTTCAGGTCTACTACAGGGTTTCTCCCGCGAGAACTGATGACCTTGTGATCTACCCCGAGATTGCTCTTCCTGCTCTCGGCAGTAATGCACCAGTGACAGGCGTTGCGAGCTGTGCTCCCAATTCCCGCAATTTGACGAGCCTGCAGGTCACATGCTCTGCGGATGGAAGGTGTCAGGATGTCGCCACCTGTACCTGTGATCAGGGATATGAGTATGTGCCGTCAATGTCATCACAGTGCATGCACTGTGATGACATTGACGGCACAGCTGAGTTCACTCACCTCTGCGCAGAGGTGAGTGAACTCAGCTGTGGATGTCATGAGGTCATGATGAGGTCATGTGAGGTCATGATGGTATATGTGTGTTGGGAAGTGGAATGTGTGTGTGTGCACATGACCTCATCGTGACCTCATCACGAGCTACACACACCCACACGCATGCATGCATACATGCACACATACACACACATGCACATACACACACATGCACACACACACACACACACACATACTACACACATGCACACACCCATGCCACCCGCCCACCCGCCCACCCACACACACTCACACACACACAATGTGACACACACATACACACACACACACACACACACACACACACACACACACACACACACTCACATACTCCTCCCACTTAGCCTGCTCTGTTGGAACATTCCAGCCCTACTCCAATTCAACCGACCCCAGGACCTGCTTGCCCTGTCCGGCCAATAGCACTGCCGCTAGTCCTGCAGCTGTTGTGTGTGCGTGTGACCCTGGTGTCAGCAGAAACAATGACAGACCAGAGGATCCTTGTACAAGTAAGCAGGAGATACGGTATGCATCTCTAAAACTGATGGCGAGGTTCGGAATGCTTTCCGACATTCAGCTTCGCAGCAAACCGGAAGGTTTCTTCTGAAAGCCAGAAGGCTCTGAGAATTGCAGATGGAAGTTTTCTTCCGAAGTTGCCGAAGGCTTCTTCAGAAGAGCACTAGCTTTGTACGTACCTAAGTTTCAGAAAAACATGTAGATAGCTGGTTCATAGAAGCAGTGCACATATCATACACATGAAGGTATGATAGCATACACATGTAGGTCTAAGGCCTTGTGAAATTCAATTATGTAAGGCTGGAGGAGACTTACGTAATAGTTCTTGGGGTATGCAGCTGCATGGATTGGCGTCGTCTAGTCTCAAACCCAGGCCTCGTCGTACTTGTGGTGGATCCAAATAGTTTATCTGAATGTCAGATTCACGATGAACTAGTAGTTGTAGAGCGCAATCATATTGCCTCAGTAGAAAGATTCCTGTCTATGCCCCTGAATATATACATCTCTCATCTCCCACCTAGCCCAGTTGAATTTCCGGCTTGCATTAATTAGAGCATGTTCAACGACTGAACGTGTACCAAACACAATAATCATGACAACATGAGGACGCAACAGCTAGGAGATAGTGCACGGTAACATCGGCGATAAAGTAGTGAGATTCCAGACATGCAGAGTAGAAATAGAAGGCATACTGTTTGCAGTTGTATCAATCCTGTTCAATTGATCTATCATGCTGTGGTGGCTACCTCCTTGTCCACCAGGGTTCCATGTGATATCAATCACTTTATCTTGATACCAGCTGGTGTTCTAATAGTGTAATTCTTTATACTTCTAACATTTGAACGTTTCCTTTCTCAGCTTGCCCTGCTGGTACATACCGCTCACATTCAGATCCTGCTGGTTCCTGTCTGTCATGTCCAGCTAACACGACCACTAGTGGAGTCACTGTTGCAGTTTGCCCCTGCATAGCAGGACATTTCAGAGCTGCAGGGGAGGGCCCGGGTTTTGCCTGCACTGGTAAGTCTGTTGGCTGTAACTGTAAGATGATACATAAACTGTGAGATGTTCCTGAATGTACATAGCTAGCAGCTTTTCATACCATAGTCTTGTGAAAGAACATCCACAACTGTGCATTTTATGTGTTTACCAGAGGGGTGAGCGCTGTTTACAAATGAAAGAGCATGCACTGTTGTTTGTGGATTGCACTGGTGCGTACATCGTTAGTTAACGTCAGCTTTGCACTCTTCACAAAGGCCGTGGTGTGCTGCTATTAATTTGAAAGATGATAGAGTAGTCTCCGGAGCTAATAGGGTTATGTCAAATCTTCCTCAGTAGAAGTTTTGCAGTTATAGAGCCTTTAGTTACACCTGGTAGTGATATCGTGATGGAAGTGCTAATTTCTACAGCCCTCAGACCGACAATCTGGTCAGAAACGAAACTATAACTGCACTGTGATTTCTATCGTTCAACAACCAACAAGTACTTAACACCATCTCGCACGAGACTGGTGGACAATGCATGCATTCAAGTAAACTTTGACCCTATACAGGAAATAAGCCAAGTGTTGCATGCTAGCAAGCAGCTGGACTGAAGGAGTGCTACTATGTGATGCAATTTGTTCACATACGCTTACCGATGCATTCTGCAGAGCCACCAACTGCAGTCGTGAATCTGAGAGTGAACAGCACTCGGACATCCAACACCAGCATCACGGTCCTTTGGGAACCACCAATAGGAAGTTCAGACTACTACTACAATGTTGAATATAGTGACCCCGATAATGTTGTGACGTA
Source organism: Axinella damicornis (assembly GCA_963931865.1). Classification (NCBI taxonomy): domain Eukaryota; kingdom Metazoa; phylum Porifera; class Demospongiae; order Axinellida; family Axinellidae; genus Axinella; species Axinella damicornis. The sequence goes on along the minus strand of OZ007514.1, from coordinate 11,259,459 downwards.
CCGTCGACACAATCAAGAGAGGATCACCAACACTAATGCGGGCACTCAGACGTACAGTGTCACTGGTTTTCAGCCTAACACCACATACACTTAATTTTTCCAACAGGATGCAGTGAACCTACTGGCACAACAGCAACCCCAGGACAAGGTAGAACGTTTCTAGCTATAGAACCTTTAGTTACACCTGGTAGTGATGGAAGCGCTCATTTCTACTGCCCTCAGACCAACAATTTGGTCAACAGTAAGATAAATGAAACTAGGTATAACTGGACAGTGGTGGATATAGAGGTGCAAATGCACCCCCTTTGGCGGCTAGTAAAAGTAACTTACGTCTATTGTACAGCAGTTTTGGATTTATTCCGATCATCATTTTTAGTCTCCAGCGCTAGACAAGTCACCTTGAACTTCAAAACTCAGTGTCTCATGAATGCATTCACGTGACCGGTAGTGGGTGTGGTGACACAAAATAAGTTTTTGAGGCGCAATTTGTGTGCCAGCGGCTGAACCCCCCTTTCTAAATTTCTAAATCCGTCACTGCTGGACTGTGATTTCCATTGTTCAACAACCAAGATGTTACTTGCTTAGAAAGTGATGAAGAATAAATAAGTTGGACGGATGAAATACAATGCAGTCCACTCTCTATGCTGCTGTTAATTCTATACCAAATGCAGGTTTGTGTACTGTAATTGCATCCTACATGTATTGATTAGTATTGGAGGCGGAGTCACCATAGCTTACTGATATTTCTAGGCAACTTTTCGATCCAAGCAGCCTCCATATTTACCTCCACACAAATTATTGTGATTAAATTTTGTTTTCTCCAATTGCATAGGCGTATAGATTGGTTATCATGGTAACTGAGTCACCTTTGTATATTATTCATTCAGAAGCACTTAGCTACATGCCCACCCATGGTCACATGCCCACCCGTGGTCACATGCCCACCCATGGTCACATGCCCACCCGTGGTCACATGCCCACCCATGGTCACATGCCCACCCATGGTCACATGCCCACCCGTGGTCACATGCCCACCCATGTTCACATGCCCACCCGTGGTCACATGCCCACCCATGGTCACGTGCCCACCCGTGGTCACATGCCCACCCATGGTCACGTGCCCACCCGTGGTCACATGCCCACCCATGGTCACGTGCCCACTCGTGGTCACATGCCCACCCATGGTCACGTGCCCACCCGTGGTCACATGCCCACCCATGGTCACATGCCCACCCGTGGTCACATGCCCACCCATGGTCACATGCCCACCCGTGGTCACATGCCCACCCATGGTCACATGCCCACCCGTGGTCACATGCCCACCCATGGTCACATGCCCACCCGTGGTCACATGCCCACCCATGGTCACATGCCCACCCATGGTCACATGCCCACCCGTGGTCACATGCCCACCCACGGTCACATGCCCACCCGTGGTCACATGCCCACCCACGGTCACATGCCCACCCACGGTCACATGCCCACCCACGGTCACATGCCCACCCACGGTCACATGCCCACCCACGGTCACATGCCCACCCACGGTCACATGCCCACCCATGGTCACATGCCCACACATGGTCACATGCCCACCCATTCCAACTCCAATGATATGTCCACCTGTTGTCTCCTGCCCCCCTGTGGTTGAATGCTCACCCACTCCTCCTCCAGAAACGTGTCCACCTGTTGTCACTTGCCCCCCTGTGGTCGAATGCCCATCAGTACCTTGTCCTACTCCGCTACCCGCTACCCTACCACCTCCACCTGGTATGACACAAGAGACTGTTGCCTTATTTACAGGGCATTCACATCCAATCTCTAACTTACAATAATTATTATAGCTAGTGAACACTGGTACATTGCTACTTTGTAGCTTCAGTAGTGATCTCTGCGGGCTGGATCTCAGAGCAGCCAATCCAAAGCATGTAGCTCACTCTACAGTTGCTACAGCTACACACATGGATGAGAATCATTGCCATCAACCCATTTTGTCACTATCAGCAATAATGCGAGGCAGACCTGATGCTAAAGCATGCCTTTTAGCTATTATTGAGCAGCAAGGTTATCAAAGGTCTTCAGGATAACATTTGTGCTGCTGCTTACTGCATTGCCATGTGAGATGCAAATCAGGGCTCATAATTTTTGTATACATGAGCCATGGAGATAATTATGTATCTGAGAGTCTTTGTTGTCAATACATTTGAAGGCAGACCTGCTCTCTTACCTAGCTGTGATATTGTTCTCATTACACAGCACAAGTTGCATGTGTGACTGTATTTTATGATGACGACAAGAAAACAAAGTTGGTGATATGGGACAAACCTGTGGGAGAGGTCACAGTGTACTCAGTCAGGATCTCCTACAAAGACGGTTCGTCAGGACAACTGATGAACCAGCACAGATCGTCCAAAAATCAGTGGCTTGAACTACGTTCGAAAAGTCTTCCTACCGAGAGACCTCTCTGGATTGAGGTGAATTTGAAATCTTTCACAAATGAGTGGATTCCAGTCATCATGACTTGTGTGTTTGCTGACTTTGTCCAGGTCCGACCCCACAACTCTGGAGGAACTGCACACTGGAGCAGCCGAGTTGAACTGTGGAAGGATGACAAGGAAGGCTAGCAGGGAGGTGAGCTTTTTGTCGCACATTGACTGAACTCCTGCCTATACATAGTGCTTTCAAGCTGGTGATAACACAACTGGCATTTAATTTATGTGGAAACTCCATTCCAACAAAATAGCGAAGTGAGAACTCTGGGTTTCTTATAGAGCACAATGCATATGCATAATATACGATTTACCAGGCTCACTTCTCATGAGCATCATTTTGAGCCCATAATTGCATGTGTACGATTGTATCAACTGAACTGTAGTAGTCATTATCATTTAGCATTCCTATATCAATAATCAACGTTCTCTTCATCCTTTAGCAAACTGACCACAATATGTATAACAACAATTGCAGTAGTCACCTAGCTAGCTTGAAGTGAAATCATTTGTGGACTAGTATGAGTAACTAATAAGTATTGTTCTTGACTGGCACTTAGTCCTCTAATTTGTTGTAGAACTGATATCTGTGATTGGCTGCTGGCACTGTACAAACTTTCATTCATTAAAGTAGACCATTGTGGAATAATGAATGACGTTTCTCAATTGGGATGTCATATTTATTCATAAAGTAAGGGATTGAAAAAAATTAAGTGTATTGTTGCAAGGAAATATACCGATATGTGCGTGTAATAATTACACTACAATATCTTCTCGGCTTGGAGCAGCGACTGATCAATGCTTGGATACGTTTCCAATACATGCAGTAAAATATGGTGGAACCATAGATAATAGCTATACTCCAAAACCATAGGTAATAAACCTATGCCGAATCGGAGTAACAGAAGATCTATGATCAACGAGCACTAGGAGTCCAGGACTAGCATAGTTCACTTTGTTTAACCAACCAATGACGGCGCAAATGCCATCATGAGTTCATAAGAATTTTAATAATGGAGAATTTAATACTAGGCGTCACACACTCATGGTTGGTAAAGAGTTAAATGGTTATAACCCCTATAGCCCGAGTTTTTTGAGCTCTTGTATACTAGTCCTGCTATCCATTACCTTAGTCAGAGAAGAGGAATAGAAGTATAGCTGCGTGTAGGAGGGAGGAAGTGGAGGAGGGCCAATACGAGCACGAGAGAGCATCAATTTACATTGAGATGGGACTGAGGATGTGTAGTATAGCCTTTGACTCGTTTTACTTTGCTTTTTGGAGTATCCCAAGCCATCTCTCCTTAACTCCACTTTTGTTAGTGTTGTGCACACCCATCCAGTATAGCTAACTAGTTTTTCTACATAGCTATGATGCTTCATTCTATCAACACTACCTGCACGTTTTTGGTCTGCTCTATCCCTACATCAGCTACCGACTCTAGCTAGATACAGTGAACATAACAACGTAACACACGGTTTCCTGACCAAGAAGACTGACTCCCAGTGTTGCAAAAGAGCATTGTGAAAGTACCAAACCATATTATTGTGCAGAAAGTCGGGCTAAACTGCCAAAGCAAGTTCTTCTTTTCTCTTCAGACGGCGAGTTCAAAAATTGCACGACATTTTTCCTTGCACTTACACCGAGCGACAACGTCCTTTGTACGCATGCGCCAAAACAATCTTGAACTTTGAACTCATTGCTTTAATACTGTCCCTATACTATTTTCGGTGTGCAGGGTGAACGTCTGTGGCATCAGGTATGGTAGCATAAATGTCACTACAACTGAGAATTGGTATGCAGGTCTATAAGCAGGGAGAGCTGGCTTTAATTTGTCATCCATGTAGAGAAGGGTTGACTTGGTGCTTGAACACTGAAATGCTGTGTATCTTCAACCCGGATGCAGCATGTATGATACCTGAGTCAATTGTCACACCAAGGGCGAGACTGATATCAAGTCACTAAGGAAGTGTAGAACGGCAAAAGTAGGGAGACAAGGGAGGGATTGTAGCATCAAACAGTTCAGTATGCGACTCTCCTAGTATCATGTTAAATATCGTGTGAAAACAGCTGCTCAGTGGGCTGAACTATCATCCCTATCTTGCTTCCCTGCTTTTTGCCATTCTATTATCCCTGCATCAATCTCCATACATCTTAATGTCTTGTGTATGTATTGTTGCAGTTATGTAATGTTGACAAGCAAGGATGGAGTACTATCATCGATTCACGGGGGATAGTTCGGAAGCAAATACCAATATTGTACACTACACACCATGAAAAAGCAATGGAACAGCACTGAATAAGAAGCAAGAAATAAGCTGATAGATATGTATAATATGCTCACAGAGTTGGATATCTGGTCTAAACAGTAGCAAGCAAAGAATGGTGTAGTATCTGTTTGTACACATGCTAATAATTATCAACCAGAGATAAAGTACTATCTGTGAGTGCTAGACTCGTTCCCAGGCCTACCCCATGTTTTTTATTCTTCGGTTTCCGTTGACAATAATACACGGATGCGGAAGGGCGGCGAAAAACCCATCCGTGTATTATTGTCAACGGAAACCAAAGAACAGAAAAACGGGGTAGGCCTGGGAACGAGGCTATGTGAGTGCAGCAATAACAAGCAAGAGTGGAGTGATGTCTAACATGCAGCTGTGGCTGTTGCAAGGGTTTTGAAAAGCCCTGTATGTGTTCACAGCATAAACAAACAGCCACCGATATATAGAGTAGTATGTGGGTGCAACGATAACAAGCACATACGTATCACTGTGTACACTGCAGAAAACAACCAGAGATAGAGTGTCACATCTGTGTGGAGTGATATCTAAAAAAACATTATGAACACAAGCATGCAGAGATAGAGTAATATCATAGCAATAACAAGCAACTATGGTGTGATACCTAGGCCTGTACGATCGGAAGCTTTTGAGGTATGATATACTGATGATGTCAATATATTCCCAACATTTTAGTGCCAACTGGCTGGATCTGTGCAGTGGACTCCAAGATCTGCAGCAACTGTGATTTGGGACTTACTAACCGGGACTGCTCAAAGGTGGGTGGAACCATCAGGAAGCAAATTGAGGGACATCAAATAGTGGGACACTTGATCTAAATTGTGCATTTATGTGTGTTGGTAATTACTGTATGCACTTTATAGTGTTCAATGGTAGATATAAACAAACTAGTGGAAATTTTCTTTGGAAAGAGTGTGCAATGACTCCAGGATAGTTGCAAACATAAAGTCTATATTGTGTGAGGGGGGGGGGGGGGGGGGGGGGGGACAAGATCCGTGCACATGACTGTAGTATGGTTAACATTCCTTATTATATAATATAGTGGAGAATGATGTACTACACATATAGTAGTAGCAGACTAGTAACTGCTACAAGGCTGATGGGTTCAGTTGTTTAACTGACTTCTTACTTGATGCTAAACACTTGAGTGCGGTAGACAAGTCTGCATTCACTGATATTTTCATGCATGGTCACTTACATAATTTCTCATTCCAGGCGTGCTAGTAGTGCATAGTGGCTTATACGTGCGTAATTCACTCACCGCCTTTTCGTTGAGTAGCTACACTTTTCAGGATGCATTGAATGTGCAAAGCAGCCTTCTCTTCAGAGAAAAACAGCAGAACAACTTTGCATTACATCATACAAAATGACAGCGCGTGTGATCATGTCCTACCCCCACACCATAGTGTGGTAAACCCCCTCAGGGCTACATAGCAAAATCAAAACGAAATTACTAGGAACAGACCATGATTACCTAGTAACTATCTCACTTCCTCAGTCTTCATGTACACAGTGGACAGGCTACACTCCCTGTATTTACTGTGATATTAGGGTGTGTAATATGGCTAGGTATTCCACGAGTGTGTATACTATAGGTATTATCCCGAGCCGATGGAGAGGGAAAGGGAAGTGTGCAATGCCCTGCCTTATTACACTCCCAAGAGTGCAATGATTGATTTGTTATCTACTTCACAGCGGGAAACTAGTCGTGCAAGCGGCACGGTAACCGTTGTTGACTTGTGTGGCAAGAAGCTAGCCATGTTTGCAAGAAAGAATGGTAGACTGGTTATTTAGTCCGCTTGTTGCACTTCAGCTGACCAGGCATGCACCGAGCAAGCTTGAGTGTTGTTATATGGTAATGGGTAGTGTGAGCAACCATCAGCTATAGCATGTTTCCACTATTAGGGTAACCTCATACTGGGAGATCTGGTCACGTGTGGTGCCATCAGGTAGACAGATGGTAGACACACGGGTGGCGGTGCCCAATGAAGAATCTCGATGCCCTTTGTTAATTGTTCTGTCCATCAAAAGCCTGGATGTCAGAGCATTGGAAGGCAGACGATCCTGTTCACTGTTCACAACCCAGGGGGACGAATTGACTCAAAATAGGTATCATAACTGCACTGCCACCGTGTGTCTACCCTCTGTCATCATCACATGTGACCAGATCTCCCAGGCCTTCCTCTGCCGTATTAACATACTGCAAGCGACCAAATACTGGCGGTGGGAATGGACGGCCTGGAACAAGGTTACAATTAGGGCTAAGTTACTATTGTTCGTGTGTACAGCGGCAACCATGAATACCATCATTATTGTACTGGAATAGACAAGCATAATGCAGAACACTCTCCACCTTATAGTGTGTGTGCGTAACTAAATAATGGATTCTGTAAACAGGACACTGCTTTCAACTAGTGTGTACAATATCAAATTGTAGAGTGTTCTTGGCTAAAGATAC